>JAQFZW010000759.1:0-43360 GCA_034687055.1 Heteromurus nitidus | reverse complement strand
GGCTCGTCAACGGATATGCTTGCACTATGGAGATGGGGTCGTGGCTCATATACCAGCCTCATATACCGCCATACACCGATACACCTTATAGGCCTACACATTTCCAGCCCACTACATCAAGGCATACACTTTACACGCCTACACATTTCCATGCCTTCTCATTATATGATATGCTTCTCATTTAGCCGCTTGATGAAATTCAATTACGCCGTATGGAGTTCATTTAAGTTGCTAATAAGTTATTTACCTTGTATAATCTGATGCGTCTGCGTGCCTCTAATGAAGGACAGAAATTTTGTTACAAATGAAGACGAAATTTTGGAAGATGAAACGATAAAGATGAAAACAAACGTCGACAGCCCCTGAACCTGAATGAAAATACCTACTATACCTACTTTAGTATGCGTTAGCTAATACTAATACTCATGCTTTCTGTTTTTGATGTGCATCCTATCCTAACATTTGGCAACTGCACACTTTGTGGAGGTCAATGTCGAATTTCATCTTATCATATCTATTGTTGTGTTTATCGGATGTTTCACAGAAAGTGACATGTGAGAAGCAGCAGATATCATTCGTAAGATATCTGCTCGCGGTAACTGTTTCAAAAATATGCAGTCATTTAGAGTTTGAACATTCCACAATGGGAATGGATGAGAATAGAAACATGCACGTGCGACGTGCGGCTTTTTGATTCTTTACTTCCTGTGAACTACCGATGCTTAACTAGATTAAACATATAATATAGTCTGCGTGACCAAGTAATAAGTGTAAAAACATACATAAAAATATAACAAGCGCATATCTTGATCACACAATCACAAAAATCACAATGATGATGTTATGCTGATTACAGTTAATCTCATTATTAATCATCGCCGGTTGGAAAAATGCTTAAAAATACCACGAGATGACAGCGAATCTGATGAAGACGACCACATTAGAGGCTCTTGGATATACAGACGTAATCTCGCTGCCTCATCTTATCGTAATTAATTGATGCTGTATATACACATTACAACTTTGTAATAAGTTTTAAATGCAAATCGTGAGGCATTGTGTTATCCCGAACAACATCAAATCATTGTCACGTTCATTCATTTCTGCTAGAAATGATGGTTTTCTATCATTTTGATATAGAAATGTCTAAAGTATGAAGGGATATTTTAATCTTAGAATTATTTTAGGACTCAAAATCAGTTGCATTTTAGAATTCAAACCCTTCACAACTGTCATTGCATATCCGTAACTGAACTTGCAAACTTGCTGTAATCGAGATGATGTGTTTTGAAATTTTACTGCTACTCTGCGTGTGCTTGTATTATATACTTGTGACATCTAAAAGGAAGAAAAAAGGGCAAAGAATTCCACCAGGTACGTATTGAAACCATTTCATCAACGTCTTTTGTTCATGTAAAGCAAATGGGTTTCATAATTTATTCAATCAACCTGGCCTAATCACGGTCCCATAATACACGTCATTGAAATTGCCGACTGGAAGTTTATTATAAGTGTAAACTCAATAAGGCATAATAATTCTTAGATTAACCGTGAATGATAAACATAAAGTTCACTTTTTTACCCATCTCTGACGTCTATATTTTATAACAGGTCCAATAGGTTTACCGATCGTAGGATATTTGCCATTTCTGGGGAATATTCCCACATTAACCATATCTAAACTTGCCAAGAAGTATGGGAACATTTTCAGTTTATACCTGGGACGAACAAGGTAGAGTAAATATCTGATTTAAAAATATTAACTTATGTAATTTGTTTGCCCAGAAATTAATGAGGAAACCTCATTATCAACCTCCCAACCATAATACCTACATTTGCATGGGAAATATTTTTGCTTCGGAATGAGATTTTGAATATGATGAAATGATGACCACATCGAGTTTTTACAGACAGTTCATTTTAATTTTCAAGAGTTGTCTTTATAAATGACTACGAATCCGCAAAGGACGCTGGGAAACTTGACGTTCTTCAAGGGAGAAATCAACTAGAATTATTCGAAGTTATTCGGGGATACTCAGGCATGCATTAACATGTAGCATTTTATTAGTTGGGAAATCTCACAATCCGTGATCTTATCATTATATATAATTATTTTAAGACTAGGTCTTGGACTTCTCGAAGGGAAAGATTGGCAAGAAATGCGTAGGTTTACTCTAAAATGTTTGCGGGATATGGGATTCGGTAAAAGATCTATGGAAGGGATGATGCAAGAGCAAGTCCTTGAAGTTCGCAAGTATCTGAGGTAAGTAGTTTTTGGGAAAATATATGAAACCACATTGGTTCACGTAATAAAGTACGGTTTTGTTTTCACTAATCCAACTGGCAGGAAGAACGTAAATAAAACTTTGTATTTGAAACCTGTTCTTGAGTTGGCTGTGATTAACAGTTTGTGGGCCATAATGACTAGTGAAAAGTATGACATTGAGGATCCTGAAAAGAGTCATGTAATGGCAATATTGACTGAGTAAGTTCAAATTTGCAAACAACGAATGAGTTTTTGTAAGTTTATGCGAATTTACCACGATTTTCACACCAATTTCATACAAATTTCCTCTTAACCGTTCAGAGGATTCGCTGATCAAAACATATTAGGTATTGCGGCATTTCTTCCGTGGTTGGCTAAATTGGCTCCGAACTACACAGGTTACAGTAAAGGTCTCAAGTTTCTTGGTGCTCCAGAGGGATTGTTCCGAGAGGTCATTCGGAAGCACGTAGATACTTACGTGGCTGGACGGGAGCGTGATTTTATTGACGTCACACTAACCAGAATATACAGTACTGACGATCCAACGTCTGTGTTTTACAAAAATGTTGGGAGTACGTGCTCGCCTTCAGTTACTCGTATTACGCATGTATGATGGATTGCGTAACTCAAGATTTTATAATCAAACTAAACATTGTTTGTTTACCAATAGTGCGAAATCTCCACTACACATTGTTGGATCTATTCTTTGCCGGCTCAGACACCTTAAGTTCTACCTTGGGATGGTCATTCTTGTATTTAGCTGTGGATCCAAACATTCAAGACAAAGTGCAAAGAGAGATTGATGAAGTGATTGGAAAATCCAGATTACCATGCTTGGAAGATCGCCCAAGGTGAGAGGAAATTCAATTAGTGGTAAATATTATAGAATTTTGTGTGCACAATGGTTTCTAGCGTTAGGGGAAAAACGTTACTCAACAAAATAAACATGACGTATGGTTTCCTGAGCCTTTGTTCTCACAGGTTTGTGTATGACTGGAGATATATGGCTTTTGTTCTTCTTATTGTTTTTGTTGATTTTTGCTTATCATAGAATGCCGTATACAGAAGCAACGATGCAAGAAGTTCTAAGGAAATCATCCATGGTGCCATTGGGTTTGATGCATACAGCTCTAGAAAATACAGAATTCAAGGGTTTTTTACTCCCAAAACGGACCGTTCTTCTTTTTAATCTTTATGAGATTCATCATAATGAAGAATACTGGAAGGACCCGAAAAATTTCAGACCTGAAAGGTTTATCAATGCAGATGGGAGTTTTCGAAAAGATGACCACGTGATGGCATTTTTTACTGGGAAACGGTCTTGTCCAGGAGAAATGTTGGCAATGAACGAATATTTTTTATTTTTCACTGGGATTTTGCAAAAGTACAGATTTGCTTTGAATCCTGTTGCACCGGCGCCGTATCTGGGGCCCAGATCTGGATTCATTTTATGCCCACCCAAGCATGAACTTCTTGTTACGGAAAGACAAGCACGCACATGAAGCACATGAATGCTTCAACACGATCCATATAAATAAAGACTCGAGTAATTTTTGAGTTTCAAGTTCAAAGTTGCATTAAAGGAATTAGGATGAGAATCGTCATTATAAGCTTGCAATGATTGCCTGACGGTCTGCTTCAAACCAACTTCCAATAATTTGCTATTTTTATTTCAAATCAGCGTGTTTTCGTATGACGGTGAGCGGAGGTTAAGTTAGAAAGAATTGGCTAATCAGAGTTAACTATTAAACACAAAAGGGTATTTAATTTAATAGAAAACTCGGACTCTTTGGCAAGAATTCGTATACAATTCATATCTTTCAGGACTACTATAGGATCTACATAAATCTGATATCAAATGAAAAAATGCTCATTTTACATTAAACCAACAAGTAATTATAAGTAAGTTGTAAGTATACATTTCTACATTGTTTTCCTTGTGGTTTAATTACTGTACTGCTACCTTACATTGTGCCTGCATACAAACTTTATATATGGTACTTTTGTCAGCTTAAAACATGTGCACTCAAGCTGCAAGACTTTCAGGAATTGCAATAAAGACGATAAAAATGGCGAAGATGACGTTTTAACTAGCTTTCTATGTCTCATCTATTAAATAGCTATTAATTCAAGGTACATGTCTTTTCCAAGAGGTTATATAAAATCTATGTTATTTGCATAACATCGAATATTATGCTATGCTGACTGATATGCGCAGTATGGCAATTGTATAGTGTAAGCTTGCGTAATCAGAACACAAAGGAATGTAGCATTGGGGAAATTTCAATTCAAGTTCTAAGGTATTACACTTCTGTTACACGCTCAGATACTCATCTTTCTCTTTGAATGGTAAAAAATATGATATCTGACTGGAAAAGTAGAAAATGCACTGCAAACATTTTCTATTACAAATCCAGTAAAATGAGGTATGTAATGCTCGTTAATTACTTGGCTAATCTCTCCAGCTTGCCTGGGATGCACACAGAATATCTAAGATGTGATGATTATAAATTTTTCATTAAAAACTCACACTATGTGGTAACATTGGTGGTGCGATTATGCACTTCATATCCAGGTGGAAGGGTTATTTTGTGAAATACTAGACAAAAATAAAGCATTAAAACTTGTTGCGACATACATATTATGAGAAGTGTTGCAAATTTCTCATATTCTATTTTACAAGGCTTATCTGATGGAAGTTGAATTGATTATTATAAGACACTCTGACTGTTGTATAATTCAGCTTAGAACAGAGTGGACAACTCCATGAACATGAATGATTTCAGAATTCCACGAAGAAAGCATCCGAGACTTTTCTTCATTATGCTCTCAGTTCCCACGAATTATTGACGTCAAAAAAACACCTTCACGTTTACAAATTATGCAAAAAAGTCTGAAAAAGTTGATTTTAGATTATGCATGGTCATAGTCATATAATGCATTCAGTATGAATAAGGTTCGTATTCGTAAATGATTGAAATGGTAAAACGTGAAGAAATACCTCACAAATGGCAATCTTTCGAAAGCATGAAACCATTTGTTGGTCTTTAGAATGGCAAAGGAAAACAAACCCATGATTTTGCATGTTTTATAAATGATGAAACCGAAAATCTGCGCAGTACGAAAGTAGAATGTGATAACGATTGATGCGAATTGTCCACCGAAAATGTCATATTGTCATTGTCATCCCTAATTATGTCTAATTCCTGTTTTAGATTATATTTTCAATTATGGAAATTTAGAAATTCTTTACTTTGTTCTGGCATTAAATGTAATTTTGGGAATTCCGGTTAGGAATAAAGAATTATATTATGAGACAAACTACTTAATTACTTGTAAACATCTCAATTTATATCTCCGTCGTATACATAAAATGCCTCCTCATGTAGCTTCCAAGGCCCATGTGGTTGATGGGCTTATAAATGGTATGCACTATGCAGTACTATATAATACGATAGTTTTGGACCCTGGAGAGCCATAAAATAACTTGAGCAATCAAGTTGAAGTCTTTGTTCAGCAAATGTTTCTACGTATTGCTGAATGAGTTTGTATTCATTTTTAATTGATACAAGTGCTACATAGCTGTAGACGTTATACTAGACTAGACGTACTATTGCATAAAATATTTCGCAACGGCTGAAATCAACATTGTGATTTTGGCTTTCAGGCAATGTGGCATTCTGCACTTAAAGGATGCACGATTAAGTAGTTACATTGTTTCTTGAATAAAGGTTTCACGATATTTGGAATTCATGAACCAATGAAACTTGCAACATACGCCTTCGTCAATGGATAAAATTATGTACACATTTCCCTTTTCTCAAGGATTCTGTAAACCCAAACAATGCGCAAGCATATCAACATTGCTTTCACCAACAAATATCACATACATACTACATACATCGTATCAAGTATGTACAAATGATTTGTAGTTTGCAGACACTTCCGTTGTTTCCGAACACATGGTCATAGTCATCGTACGTACGTCATGCTTATTAGTAAGCGCATTTCCCATTCCAGTGAGAATGAAATATTCCGCCGACTCTACTAGAGCTCGACATTGGACCTCTCGAAAACCCAGCTATGGTTACATCCATCGCATGTGAAATGGATGAAAACGCAACTCAAAAGCACGCATTGAGCAATAATTATTTTTTGTGAGTACAAAACTTCTGACTCTGAATGGAACGATGAGAAAATGAATGAATGATTTTGCTAGTTTCATGTATTTTTTGTCTTTATGAAACAACCCACCACAACCTTCAACGTCTTGAAGCACCTGTAATTTTGTAATCTTCCCAATTGGCATTGCTCCCTAATAATTTAAAACAGTGCATTGTCCTGTTTTGCATCGCGTTTGACTCAGATTTGTCGCTGTAAAACTTGGAGCGTTTTCCTTAAAACGCGATTTTGACAAACTTCTCGAGAATTTCTCCACTTCAAAATGTGCGACTGCTTTCCACAAACTGGAGGAAAGTACGTGGCTAGACCAATGCTTTACGGCATCCTAAATATCCCTACTGTTGTGGTTCATTGATGGTCGGAAAATGCTGTAAATTATTTAATCTTGAATCTTGTTTAACCATTTTAGTATCCCAGTCCCCGAACAATGTCAGCAACGAACAGGGAACTCTGAGTATGGCGAAAGTTACAAACAATGGAGTAAACCCGTATTGTCCAAAAGCTTTACTCCTGAAGTTATGTCAGGAGATGTGTGGAAGCCGCGGGTATGCAATTAATCTTACCACCATTAAAAGTTAATAACACAAACCTACAAGCCTGAACCTACTACCTTGGTGCTGGTGCTTACATTTACCTAACTTACAATATGAAATCTCGTTACAGTACTCTTTTAGCAAAGGGCCACGCTTTGGAGTTCCACCTTATTGCGACTGCACCCCTCCAGTTGAAAGGTTTTGTCATAATGATACCTAAATATATTATCACTTTTCATGTATTTATTGCTTCAATGTTTAACTCAGAATCGTACTTCTATTTCTATGAAAAGATCTCGCTTTGAGTCTACGTACACTCGTGACTTCAATGATTGCGTCTTCAATGATACCTCCACAAGACGGCATCGTGTAGTGGATGGAGTCCGACCTCAATTCGTAAAGACCGAAAAAGCTTATAAAAATATTATGCATACAACATATCTGTGTAATCCGATTGCGGCACATCTCACCATGATCTTCTTTTTAGGGCACATTTCTACCCAAACAATTTCTGTGTCCGTTTACAACGGAAACCACTTACGCTCGATCTTTTGACATGCCGCAAGCTCATTTTGGTCAAGTCTGTGGGCAACAAGATCCTTGTGGAGGATGCTCAATGCAGCCTTGTGATGATGAGGTTAGCATAAATGATATGCGAGGTCATTTCCGTGTGTATGTTTCCTCTGGTTTACTGAGTATGTATCTGGTATAGGGATGTCAAAACCCTTGTGGGATAGAGATTCGATATTCGACGAGAAAAATCAGACCACCACAACCGAAACTCATCAAGGAGAATTTGATCAAGCCTGGCACAGACACTTCGGACTGCTGCGGATGTCCGAAGCCAATTCCCTGCTGCCCATGTCCCGACGACGCTAAAGTTTGCGATGCATGCTGTGGATGCGAATACCCATGCAAAATTCATCAGGCAGCCACGATTCCAATGCGCAAGTATCCTATTGTTTGGAACACGCCACGATACGTTCCAGATCCCAGAGTTCCACCGAGAAGGCCCAAACTACTATGCTCAGGTGGTACACTTGAATGTCCTGTGCAGAACCAGTTCCCCACTCAACAAGCAATAAAGCAAGCGAAGTATCGCCTTATGGAAAAATTGGAGAAGGAACGCTGCCGGTATCCTCCTGAATGTTTGGAGTCCATTTATAGGGCGTCATATAAATTCCCACCGTTTACTGATATTCCAAAGTATTGTTCACGGGATCACCAGGCAAGCTCAGCAATAATTATTAATTATTATTGCTTTTAAATTAAGCATCTCCCCGTTAGTTTAAGAGACTTTTCGATAAAAAATATCTTTCATGAATTCCAGGAGAAGGCAAGGAAAGCGCATGCGCTATATGACGAAAAGGGATTTCCACCCAAGTGCATGCCTTATTACTGTTTGGATGGAGGTCGTCCGGCAGATACTCGACCTCCATTTGATCACTTTTCCACATACGAGGTCCAGGAACCATTAAGCTTATATTATAGCAAATTGCATTTCATTAAGATTTATAAGCAGCTGTAAATTAGGGAGACTATAATGTATCTAATTATGCGTATATGCAGGCTGACTTTGTTTGGGAGGATCCTCAAAAGTTTAGACTGATGGGAGGTGAAATACCATGCAAATTCGACGTACGACCTTTGTGCTGTCCAGAAGTTAAACATGCTTGCGAGGTGATCAAGGAAAGAACGGAAGAGAAAGAACGGTGGGGAGAAGACTGGGAATGCTGTCCACCACCACCGGAGTAGAGGCATCCCTCATCAATACAGAATACAAATAAATCATGTTTTTTTGTGCATAATCCCAATTTATCTGACTTGTCCAACAATGCAAGAAATTGTAAGTAAATGAGACCATTTTCCAAACCACAATAGGAGTATGGCATCAGTGTATTTATTGAACTTTTAGCTATTAATAATATACAATTTCACATGCAGTATAAAAACAATACATGAATTACATCGGAAAGTGATATTAACCACTGGGTGTGATCATTAATACTACTCGCAAGTAAATTCATAACAGTACGAAAGCTTAAGTAAATGCATCATTATTATATGACTTAAATGCAACATCATATCTGACTAACTTGGTTTGGTATACATCAATAATATTAAGTTGTAACTTGTAAGTATTATTATCTTAAATTTAACCCAGCTGGTTTCCCATCTATTTCCTTCGACATTCCATGCTTCAAATAGTACTCCCTCTTCAAAAACGCTAGTAACACATCAGTCAACAGGAAGATCTAGAATATTTAACAGCAATGACATAAAAGTGAGTCATTGAATGGTTTTATTGTGCATATTCATGCTTCCATTGTAATTATTCGGATTACCTGCGCAGTCCCAAAGGCAATCGTTACACCAAAATAAAAATTAGCATTTGCAGAGCCCGAATATATCCACAGGTGCCACTGGATGGGCGCAAGAACAGCGGTTGCGATAAAAAAGCAACCAACCAAGAACTTTTGCTGCATAACTGAAAGAGTAACGAGATTATATTATACATTTTCCAATATTTACGGATAGTAACAGTCCACATTAATTCTGGGAAAACTACTAGAAAAAGTCATAGAACATACATGGAAATAGGTGTTTCCACATTGGAAGAAGGGCCAAATAAAATCCAACATCCCCAATTGACGGGTATGACTTAAAGATAGCCAGAAGGACATGAAACGAGTATATCAGTAGAGACGGCTCATCAAAGAAACGGATGGTTAAGGGAATGACATAGATAAACGCGTTAATTTGGAATGTGCAGATAAACAGCAGGTGAAAATGCTCAAACATTTCCGTGAAAAAGTACCAAAATAGACCAATATTTGGTTTCAAGTCCCTCACACTGAGTCTATATTGATAAAAGAAACACGATTGATACATAATAGCTTAGCGATGTTCATAAACTTTTTACGATAACAGTTACATATAAACCATAAATAAATACACTTACATGAAACCATACGTTCGGTCTAGGTAATCCCACCCACCACAAATTCTACTGGATAAGAATAGGAACCCAAACAATGGAAGTAAAAACGCCAAAACCGTTTTTGTGACAGAATATTTCCAACAAACGTTCTTTTGTTTGGATTTTTCCTTCTCATAAACACAAATAACAGCTGGAAATATTAAACTGACTGGATATAAGGATTGGTAAGCAGCGAGGGCTAGACTTATTCCACACGATATCCGACAACCTGGCAAGAGGCACAAAATTAAGAAATAAAAAACCAAATTTCCCCCATGATTTATCAGTTTTAAATAACAGAACTGAAGCTAAATGGTAGTGGTTTTACCTTTAAGCATACTATATATTGCAAATGCTGAAATGAGGTTTCCGAACACCGTGGTCGTTTGACCAACACAGTTCATAACACAAAATGGATTCAGCAAGTACGACATAATCACGTACTGTCCATAATTTTCCTCCGCAGGTATCTCCAGTTGTTTTGCTTCCGTCAAATATTTCGACGTCTTTTGAGACCTCATTAACTACAATTGACAATAAAAAATTCAACAAATCAGCGGACAAAAACTACACAGCAGAATGAATGCAATATCTCTAGTCAAAAGTTTTACTCACGTAGTAAGAACGAGCTTCATCCACAGCCAACGCCAAAACCACTGCCGTTAAAATATCACAAACAATGAAGACCAGGAACAATCCGATATCTGGTAGGCCTTCCAGATATTCCGCCAATACCAAAGTAAACGGAGTCTCATGGTAGGTATCACCTGCATACGGACTTATATGTTTGCTTTTCAAGAAAAGGCCTTCCTGAACTGTCAAATTTAACAATAATAACAAATTACTAATTTCTAAGCTCTAAATTAACATTCAACCATCGTAAACAAACCAGAAGCACATGAGTCATGTTTGTTGTTGTTATTGTGCCGCATACAGCACAGGTGACAGTGACAGCGAAATCCACCAAAACAAACTGCTTTTGCAAAAAAGCCTTTATAATATAACTACAATTAAAGTAATTAACTACTTACCTCGAAGCCATGAATTCAACGGAGTCGAAATTTCAACTCGTTTCTGGAAAACTTTGTGAAAATTAGTTAAAAATAAACAAAATCGGGATAAAAATCCGGCCACAAAAATCCACCCCATTCGCGCCATGATGAGATCAAGACTGAGCTCAAACTGGAACGATTGCACACTTCCACAATACTCGCATACGCGTACACTCAAGTTGTATTAGCACAGGGAAGACAACATCTATCAACTCCATGATTTTTCATGATCCTGGAAATTAGGGTGTGGTGTGGTGTGTGGTTATCAGCATTTCTCCCAGTTTCGAAGATGGAACACGTAGAAAAAATTAATGAGTTATTTTAATTAATCTTGCTCTTATTTGATTTATTTATTTAAACTGTATTGTTATGTACAGCCAGACAATGAAATTAATTATATTAAAATTAATTAACTTAAAACTATTCGCTCGTCTTGATTCCAACTTTTCATCAGTCTTTTTTTTGTAAAATCACTGCATAGCGCATATAGAAGCAATGGAACCATCGTGTTGTTTCAATTGTTCAAGTCCTGCTGCCAACGTTTGGTAATTATTATTGTCAACCTTTTCTTCGGCCAAACTCTGAAGATGATCCTTTTGGTGGTAGTGGAGGAAATCCAAGCAAATCTGGTTATCTTCGCAGGCCTTCGGGGGTGCCTGAACGGTGAACACGTGGTATGACGTGTTTGTCATCGGAGTGCCTGCACTCTTGCCGCAAAAGGATTGGAAGGAAAGTCCTTTGGAGGGATCTCGAAGCTTGCCAAGAAGCCGTAGCATCGTAATACCGTGAGAAACGATTAAAACGGTTTCTGGGCGAGTACTGTTCCGAAGCTCTTCAAAAAGGTCCTACAAGTCATATTGAAATCAAGGTTTACAGATTCTACAAATTATATTTTAAATTGATATTCACATTTCGTTTTTTTTCGTACGTCAACAAACGCGTCAATGCGGTCATCGAAGTCCTTTGCCGTTTCAGCTCCGGGCAACTCAAACTTGGCGATTGGAGTTCCAGCTTTTACGGCCGTGTATAGGGCTTTAAAAGCCACACCCGCCGGTTGTCCTACAAACTCACCCATCTCCTGGAATATCGTATGAAATGCATTCATGAGATGTTTTATGCGTGTAATTTAATGAAGCATTGTACTACAAAACATATTAAAATGCTTTCGGCTATATATTCAATATTATATGTGTATTTATATATTTAGTGTGTACCCGCTCTCGGATTCTTGCATCGATCTTCAATTCAGGCTTCTCCTTCATGTTGGAATTCTTTAGAACGAAGTTCGCTGTACTATTCGCCCTTTGATATGTACTTGCGAAGGCTTTGGTGAAGACAACATCTTTGAGATGCTTCCCCAGTAAATCCGCTTGTGTTTGGCCACGCTCTGTCAAGACGTCTTCTTCTGGAGGCAAGTTAATTTTTGCCACATTAGCTGCACTTTCTCCGCTGCAAAGGTGTTAACGTTAACAAATCAGGTTAGATTTTAGATGCCATGTATTGTGGAGTAATATAACGTTAGGAATTTGAGATTTTTACTTACTGTCGAACTAGATATATAGTGCTTTTATGCACCTGCACTTGAGAAACTCCGTTCATGGTTAAGTTTTTTTGCGGTGGCTAGTAAAGTGGCAATGGCAAGAAGTTTTCGCTTGTTAGTGGATTTGATTCAACTGAGCCAAGAACTTGAGTGCTTTTATATTTTATGCTTGGATGGAACTGTCCCCGATTGTGATATGCCTTTGTCAAAACGAACAATACTATGAGTCAAATGTAACTCGTGCATATATTTGCTGTCATAAAAGACCATGGGATGGGTGAAGAAGAGATGAGGTGTTTGGAAACTCATCATCACATGAGAATCATTAGTATCCTACTCGTACTCGCGTCGTTTCCCTTATATTTCTTTATACATGGGCATTTCCCATAATGACCATGAACATATGTATTCAATTCAATCAGTGTGATGAACATAGTATACTTGTTAAAAAAAGTGTGCTATAGATCATCTTCCAGACTCTGGACAAGTGCTGACATGCCTAAAATATATACATATATATCATACAGTCGCATATACGTGTACCTATATGACATTATCCACAAGGCCAAAGTCCATTTTCGGTTCCTAAAAACGCTTTATTCATTATTGTTTTCATGTCTTTTATCCATCGTCACTATTTGAACATGGTCATACGAGCACGTTATGGTTGTGAGGTGACTTTTTGTTAGATTGAACATGTATTTTGTCAAAACCTATAGAACGATGATTCGTGGATTAAGAAAACACGAAGAGAAAATAATGGTATTTAGACAGAACCCACTTAGTTTTCATATTAAGAAATGCATTGATTTTAAGTTTCCGAGTACATGTTAGAAGTGCTGATCATGCTTGGATGGCCTTGAGTTGGAAATGAAAGCTAAAAGTGTAATAATGATAAGGAAAGGGATGAAGTGTAATTATACTGGCAATTGGATATAGTTAAGAGCATGGAAAGCATATATTGGAATAAAAATATATTCGCCGGTATATCTACTATAATGGTGCCCAGCAGAATATGTTCCCGTACTCTAAAACATATACACGTGTTGCAAATATACGTTGCGTAATACTAAAATTAGAACCATATGTAATGCAACTTTTGAGCATTTAAATGAGAATACCATATATTATAAAGGTTAAAAATGCATTGTACTGGCATATGGTTGTACTTTGCACGTGTAAGCATTTTTGCAAGCTATTAAATATTCACCAACTTGATAATCATATCGTAAAAATACATGATCATTCCGTCAAACTGTTGTGCTTTATCATTTCACAAGTACTAAAACATTTTGATTGATATGCGAATGGGGTTCTTCCGATTTTATTCTCGTCAGCAGACACTAACGTTTTTAAATGAATCGTCGGGGTAAATAGTTCGGTTTCCTTTTATTCTTTTACCATACATGCATATACTCCATACCGTAACCGATGCAAAGTTTTTTTCAATTCTCCAGCCCAATCGATTCTGGGTGATTACAAGTACGATTCACGATTAGTTAGATGAATGTAGTAAATTTTTGAAAGTTTTAGGATGCTTATTCAACAATCGTACTTATAATACTGAGATGTCACAATATTTAATTCAATTTCATGTGGGATTTCACAGGGTACTCTATAGACATATAGCTTATTTTGCAAATTACTAAACACACAAAACATTCTTCAGGATAATTTCTTTTGATTTTCTGTTCGTAAATTTTTCGATTTAACTGTAGACGATGATGCAATTAGATAAGCAAATATTACAACGAAGGATAGATACAGTAACATCTGCAGAATGATGCCCTCTGTTCTATGTTCGCAGACTTCTCCTTTTGCTGTGGATCAAAGTTGTAATTTATATTATTGTAATTTTTAGTACGAAAGCTCTTAAATAGATCGATGCTGTGTAGATTACCTTTGATCGAAATGGCATAGGCATTGACTATTACACCTACAATCATTTGCAGGAGTTCGGTACAAATAATAATCTTGGAGATCCTTCTTGATATTTTCACATCGATTGCCTGAAAAAACAATACAACAGTACACATGTACTATATGGAGATGATGAATTCCAGATTGCCGATATATGCACACAGTCTGTACAAGTATTACCTTCAAAAATAAGTATCCATACAAGATAGTATGGACGAAGAAATTGGAAATACCAAAATATCGAAAAATTGGCTCATAATCAGGGTAAAAATACCAACAAGTTAGTAGCGCTACTGCATGATGATAACTGGAGAAACAACATAACATTGGCGTGTGAATAATTTAAACTTTTTCATCTTTGTGATCATCATTATAAATCACATAAATTGTGAAATTACACATACTAGTGTATAAATTCCAATCTCTTCTTAAGTAGAATGATAAATCCCGTGTCCCCCAGTTCCATAACTTTAGACAAAGTGAATACCCACGCCTATTAAAAATAAGATGTGTTACATTTTTCGTGGCATGCACATGCAGAAGATGCTGAGATTTCTCATATTCCTTGATGTCTGGTTAAAATTTTGTGTATGTTTTACCCAGAAAGCGGCAGGTTGGTTGTGACTGTCCCTGAAAAACAGACATGACATTTTCCGAGTGTTAACATTATTAATTGATGTTTTAAAATGCATAAAGGGTAATTGACTATTGTACGATATGATATCAAGAAATCCCATTTACCTCACACAAATTGATCGATGAAACCCATTTGGTGTCTGGAGAACATGCCAAAGTTCTGGTGTGCACCTAATAAGTCCACACAAGGAGAAGACTGCAAACCCTAGGTTCCAAATTACCAAAGGTGCTTTGAGATCAAAAGCACGTCTATTTTTCATAAACCTCCTTCCACAGTAAATTAAACTGAGATAGGCGACACAAATATACACGCTTATTGACCAGTTCCTTTCCATCCATGCTCGACACTTTATCACATTGAAATTTTCAAACCAAAATGGCTCAAAAACTGGAGGGTGAACGTAGGGCCAAACGAAATTTTCCATATCGATTTCTACACTTTGAGTCTCCATATTTTATAAAATGTAGTAAACCTGGAATTGGGATGTTCACATGCACGTGTGCCTACGTACTGAAACTAGAAACTAGATATATATTTCCAGTGGTTCCAACTCGAAGGTAATCCGAAACTGTACGGTCACTATACACGGTTTTAATTCTTAGAGCAGTTGTGCCCCATGCGTTCCAAGTTCCAATTCAATTGTATGCACCTAATATATCATGGCGAGTAGTACAATTAAAACTTGGTGGGCTAGTTCCAGCCGTTCACATTATTAACCTTTGTTCTTACGCCTCAAGGTTAGCGTGTGATTAGATTGTTGTCTGAACGGGAAGCGCACGAAAGGTGTCCAATGAAAGAAACTCAATCGAAAATCATTTTAAATTATGAATGTGCAATTTTTCTGTTTTCACTCTTTCTATAAATGATGTTACTGTTTGCGATATATAATGATTTTTGCCACAGGAATGCCGATACAACAGCTGAAAATTGCTGTTGCAAATTTCAAGACGGACCCTAATCATAGTTGCTGCATGTCTATGTCTACGTGACTGTTACATTACGCTCTACTGTGTGAACATACTGCATACAAAAGCGTCTAAAAATCTATGAACATCTATGTAATGCACCGTCATTAAGTCACATTTCGAAGCATGAAAATAATATCTTGTATCTCTCCACATTTAAAAATGAATACTACAGGGATCTCATTGCAATCGCAACGATGTTTGAAATACCGACATCTTAACTTCCTCTTCTTCCTGCTTTGTTCACTTTGTGCATTTGTAGATGTATTGGTATAGAGAGAGAGTACATTCACGTGTATGTATTCTCAGCATCATATTTTAGTTTCGGAAGCATGCAGGACCTCATCATCGCATAAATGGTGTATCCACTTTTTATATGAAATTGCTTTTCTTTTCATCATTCTTTGCTTCTTCATTGTGAGAGGTTTGAGATTAAAAATTTACTCAGCGTTTAGAACTTGAAGCACAAGCGAGCTTCCGCAAAAGAATGTATATGCATTATACAACCTGCATGGACATCTTGTGTAAATTCAATTATGTACGTCACAGCGTAATGATAATGACGACTAACAAACTATATTCAATATTGACGACTTTCACAAATCAACACAAGAATAAGCATCGCCACACTCCTCCTGTACCCCTCCGTTGCACAGTTTGTAAAAAGTTGCTTAAATCCATGCACATATAGTCTTATACTTTTGCGAAAGGGAAGTGAGCGTACAGCGTACACCTGAACCACATTACGTGACTCATTAACACTTCATAAAAGAAAAAATACGTATTTGGCGAGGTTATTTAAAGCATGGATTGGAGTACGGCGTTTGTTGCTTCTTCAATGATTTATATTTGAATATGAAATCAAGTAAAATATGCCGACGCATAAATGTACATATGCATATGACAACTACGCTTACCGAGAAAAGATCCTGTATGCGAATCAAGAGTGAATTCATGTGATTCATGATCCTCCTCTTAAATTATATGAGTAGAATAAATAATTTGTTTCGACGAAGTATTGTTTTGGTACTTATGTATTGCTAAACATGTAATAAGTAAGATTCATTGTTGTCTAGTGTTGGTATTGAGAACAAAACCACAAGGAAAATATTGAAAATTGTACCTATATTAAATTGAGTCGTTGTCATTAGAAGGATTTTTACTGCGTCGATATCAGAAAAAGTTTCAGTTTGTCGTTATAAATAAAAATATTTATATAAAACAATCTTATCATCGTTATCATTAAAAATAATTTGCCTTTATTTTTGTCATAAGGAAGTTCCTGGCTATCATGATTAAAATGATTTTAAAATATTAAATAAAAATGAATTTTTGAAGACGTATTATATTAACAAGGCGTTAAGCAAAAGGCAGAGGAAACAAAGGTGACATTCTCCTAGAGTAAAGTAAAATTGAACCGATCGCAATACGATTGTCAAACGTCAAATAAGTAATGATCGTTTTGGATGCTACCTACCAAGTAATATGCATAATTATGAAGAGTTACACCACTTTCTGGTGAGCAAGCAATAACACCCGATGGATTAGAATTAATGTTTAATAAGCAGCATGTGATACTTTTTAATGATTTTTAATATGATCTTAATGTATAAGCAAATAGTATCTCGCCTATGTCGGTTACGGTGCGTAAACGATGTATGGCAAACTGTTTTATAAATGCTCTGCACTGTTGGCATATTATACATACGTACTTTGTGAATTCGGCTCACTAATATGAATTTATTGATAGAATAAAAAACGTTACATATATTTATTAAGATTTTACGACTATACCACAAACAATATGATAGAGTAAGTCGATTTTTATAGCTCCCTTCGCACACAGAATTATCGATTAGAAAACGCTTTAAGTGACCATGATCAAATTTAGGGAATATAATATTTATTTCGAACATTGGAGAAAAAACTACTTCCATTACATCATCTAATGTCATCTAAAATTCTAAATAAAATGTGTATAAGTACACCATGCATTCCTACAGTATTCTAAGTTTCCTGCTGTGGATTTTCAGTGAAAGAGCAAAACATACGGAATGGAATAACCAACTGAATTTACCGTAATGAGTATTGATTAGATTTTTTTTATGTTAATCCGCATTAGCATTTCCCTCCTAGTAACTGTAATTAACAAATTACAGCAATTACAGCAATTACTGTAGAAGGACCAGCTCAGATTTTTCCTCTATTGAACAACCCACCATCCAGTCTAAAGTCACAAATCATAAGCCAATACGGCTTTCGTATGGTAATCCTAATTATTAGCAAGTTGATGTCTTAATCAGAATCTAAGTACTAACAGAGTGAAATAAAGACAAATTACAAATTTAAGTGAAGAGAAAAACGTGTACAAGTGCACTTTATGATAACCTTTGGGATTGTGCCATGAAAATCATCTTTACATAATTAACTCTTGAGTATTATAAATGTTTCGCATTGTTTTGTGAAAATGCACACTATAATTGTGTAATATAGCAAATACAATTACTGATATGATCCGCAAATCCGTTAAGAAAAGTATAAAAATAAAATAAAGACATTACATATTGCCACTGTCATCTACAATGAGTCAGCTCGTGAAAGTCACATTATTCTGCATTGAATTACATAAAAAAATTTCAAAAGTCAAACAAATTTTTTGGAACGCATTTGCTTACTTTGTCGTTCATATTTTCTCTGAAAGTATATTGCAAACAGACAGCAGTGGCCAAAGTGAACAAGTCAAAAGTAAAAGGGTGCGCAGTGTGAACTAAGAAAAGTGAACTGTGCTGGCCGTGATGCAGCACTGTGTGCAATGTGCAAGCTTCACAGTTCCTCACAATGTACATGTGTACTAACATTAATAACACGATTTGGTCTTTCGTTCATTCTCTAAGGAAATCAGTCATACAGATAATGACAGCACGACAGAACTGTACATACCTAAAGGCTGTGTGCATACCATCAACCTCATCACTACTATTATGTATGTAGGTATATATATATCCACCTAGGTATTACTTTCCTACCTACAAAAGTTTCAGCCTGAAACCCGAAATAGCCTGACAGCAAGTGATAAGGAATTGTCATTTCATGAAAGAGTGTGTATAGAAAATAGAAGTAAAAGTATATTGCTTATTTAAAACATACTTACAATTGGTTTACTACTACAATATATGCTGACGGTCACGTCTCTCTCTCCCCACACCACTAAGAAATTCGTCTTTATAAATATGCATGCAGAATTGCAGAGTAAAATACATGCACTAAACAGACGAATGTCTCCTTTTACTCCTTCTTGGACTTTTTCGAGAAGTAGGCTTTGTAAAAGTAGTTGGAGAAGAGGACGAGGTAAGAAAAGTAAATGGTGAAATGAATCTTGATTCCGACATTGCTCCGGGCACATGGCTCTCCCCAACCTATAGAGATTGTCAAGACAAGTCAATCATTATTAGTTTTATGTGCATATGCAATATATAAAAGCACATCGAGCATTGTTCATACACACACGTCGTGTGTGAAACTTCTTGCTCGCATAAAAATGAATGTAAATGTATTGTATTCGATATTTATAGTGACTAGAAATCAACGCTTGAGGAATAACTGTTCTTTTCCCTCTGCGAAAGGCTGCATTAGTAAAATTGTCACATTATTGACAAGCGCCTTTCATTGATTGATGCGCCTCACAATACATTCATATGATTTAAAAAACAATTGCTTACTTTTAACGTAGATGGCATATAAATTTAAGTAAACGGCTAGAGCCATCTGTCCCAGTTGAATGGTGGTTAGGGCCATCGAAATCTTTCGGTTAATGCGAAAGTTCATTGCCTATGATATGTGCAGAATTTAAAAAAAATGCATGTGAATTACTAATTCAGTTGGTGTTCACTGCATAATGCACAAGGATACGGATGCAATGAAAATACATACCTTTAGCGCGTAGTATGTGTACATCAGTGAATGCACGAAAAGATTTACGATTCCAAACCTTTTGAGAAAGAACATTGACAATATTCATTTGCTAAAATATACTTAATATATAAAGTTGCTACATATGAGCTGTTTTATAGAAGCACTGTTAGCATACCATCTCCCAACTGGATCAAAATGGAAAGAGGTGACCCACACGGCATTGAGCACGGTAATGTGATGCCACCTACAAAAACGGCCAACGTTGTTAATAAATGCCCGTAACATGTATTTCGTTTTAATGACTTTTTAAAGAGTATACATACCAGTGGAGAAAAATTAACGGTCTCTTCCTTAAAATGATGAATAGAGTATCGCCCAGCTCAAATAGCTTTGACCACATATACAACCAACCCCAGAACGCCGAAGATTCGTTGAAGTTTTCCCTATGAAAATATCTCACGTGAATATCCCTGTGCTATTTCCAATGTGAACTCAAATACAAATTATTTAGGAGGCTAAAATGCGCGTGCTTACCGATAACATACGGAACGGAAGAAGCCATGCGGTTTGCTGAGAATTTGAATCAGCTCAGGTACAGTACGGATGAAGGCCACAGTGGAGAAAATTGCCAATCCTAAATTCCAAAATGTTAGAAACCGTTGAAGTTTGAACGGAGGTCGATTTTTCATCCATACTTGACCAGCAAAGATGAGACATAGGTAAATTGCAGACGCCCAAATGCATAACGTCCAGTATTTGAGACACCATTGGATACGCTCGGCGAGATTGCATTTTTCGAACCAGAACGGCTCGATTGTCGGAGGAACTGTGTAGTTCCAAACGAGGTACTCTTCATAACTATGCTCCTTGTAGAAGGTGTCATGCACCTGATCCACTATTGCTTCTACTCCTGTTGCAACTAGCGAAGTCATTTTCCTCCAAAGTCTTGTTTCGAAGAACTATCCAAGTCCTGTGTGTTAAACTCCACTGTAAAGTTTTGATTTAGTGTCGAACAAGATGCGAAGTTCGTTATCTTTCCATAACGTATCTTCGTAAACTTTTCAAGGCTGATTATGGAACTTGGTTGCGTTTTGCTCTGCAACTGCTAACTGAGCAGAGATTTCGCTCTGGTTAGTTGAAGCCTGCGACGCTAATCTATTGTCGTTAAAGGAATTTTCTTTTGGCGGATTTAGATTTCTTCGGGTACCTATCCCAATATTGCCCACAGGTAACAAGAAGTTCATGCACCTTTACAACATAACTAATCAAAACTGAGGTAAAATTCTGAAATTCCGTATTGTCTTCGTCCAGAGTGCACATGAGCCCCAAGAAGAAGTCCACCTCGACCGGGTCCTTTAAGGGTGCCCAACACACATATATTAAAAATAGATTTCTCTAGGGAAAATGCAACGGCTAAAAAAAATCTTCCACAGTTGAATGTACTTTTCTTTTGTTGGCGAACAATGGTTAATCCTCTAAAGAAGAACTCAACCCGACCATTTTCTCCCCGTAATAGAAAGTCGACTTTTACATACAAAAATATCACCAAAAATATAAGCAATAATATTCTACCTTCGTCTCCGTCCTTTCTACATGCAGGCTTCCTAATAGTATGATGGACTCGTCTTTTAAATGCGCTCAGACAAAATACTATTTTTTTTACAAAGTATCCTATCGCGTGTTCCTGTCTCGCATTAGGTGCTATATTGTTCCGTAGCGCGGTAGTAGCTGTAAAGTGCGGAGACGTCGACGTTTGTAACAGCGGCAGCAACAATACTACTTGACTGTCTTTCAGTTGAAGAGAAGGACTTATTGCTGCGGTTAAATCTCCCGTAAATTTCAATCACCAAAATAGAGGATGGATGCGCACAAACTTGGATGTTGGGATACGTGCCCTAAGTGTGCGTATACATCTAGGTACTTTATATGACTTTACTTTATACTGAAGAATGTTCTCTTTGCACAAAACTATGTTGAACAAATTCGAAACCTCGTCTCTACTCACTTTTAATTTTTGTCGCGGAGAGTTCCTTTTACAATGGGGATGTGTGCATTTTTTGAGAGAGGCTTTAAATTAAAAGGTACGCGACTTAGTCTCTCCATTCGTTAGGTATTAAGATACACACAGGCTTTCCCCGCTGAGGTGGAAATTTCAGAGAGTCCGTATACGTTCGCCACAGGAATGATATGCTACCTAATCTCCACGGACTGTTTATAGGTGGCCAAAAAAATCGTATATTCGAAGACAATATTTATTGAAAGGTAATGTATAACAATGCATAAAACTAAAAACTCCTTCACCCCATGCTGTTGCATATGCCATACGTATTAAGTTGCATGATTCTGCTAGTGACCGTCTTTAAAATCTCATAAGTTCGGAGGCAATATGTGTGTCGCCAGCCAGCACAGCAGTAACAAATGAAAGAAAGCTCTGTTTTTTTCCTTCGTGTAAATTTGACGATGAGGAGAGAAGCCTTTCGTGTACAAGGAAAACATTACCCAACATGCATTTAGTGAATGTTTCTATTAATGTTACATTTTTAGCTTCAACGAACACCATCGTCTCGTCATCTCGAAGAATTTTTCTTGAAAAATTACAACTCGAACTTCCTTTAAACCACGCATGCGTGCATGTGCGCGAGCACACACCTTGCATCATCTCATATATACTCATATTTATTGTAAATAAATTTCAGTCTGCACAAGTTTTCCCCCACTTTACTTCATCACGCTTCAAACTTGTGGCACTAAACCCTTTTTAGTTTGTCGTCCAAAAATACCGTGTGTGCGCGTAACGAGGAGCCGAGAATGTTGTGGAATGCAATGTAAAGCACTTTGGATTCATTCACAGGGCTTTATCTTCAATCAAGTATTTTACGCTGGCCGATCCTCGCTGCTTGTGCTTACCCACTTTACCTATAAAGTGTTTGTGCGGCGCAGTGAATCGGTGGTAGGTTAAAAATGAAGATGATGAAGAAATAAAATGAAAACAGGATGATTATATATGATTAAGATCATCTCGCAGATTTGTCAGTTGAAGGTACACTCATGAATTACTTTGGGTGTATGAATATGTCTGTGTAGGGATGTATGCGTCTTGAGACTTGAAGAGACTACGCGGATTTCTCTTCGCTTCATAGATAAAGCATTTTTTGCAATGTGGGAACAGCTACATATACAATATTACAATACATATATGCCTTCACTTCATACAATTCATCAGCTAAACCTCCGATTTTTTTCTTTACTACACATACTGAACACAACTCAGCAAAAAAAAGACATTCAACCAGCGTGACATCCATATTCGTCGGTGATCATCTTCGCCATCATGTCTGTCTTGTGCTGAAGTCGAAATCTGACCGTGTCTCCCTCTAATACACCCTATTTCACATTCATTTCGCTAAACAGCTTATCGCACAGACAGACGGACTTTCAAGTTGGCAATGAACTTGGAATTTTGGATGTAAAAATTGATTTCGAACATCTTCAAAATGTCTGCAATATGGAAAATCCTTACTTCTCTCAAAGATGATGCGCAGATGATGTGCCACATTTATATAAAAGTGCACAACTCCTGAAAATCTATGTTACATGCATTTAAAAAACTTACTGAGCAAAATCATTAGCCATTTGATCTTATCTACTGAGGCAAAGACAAAGTGAGTAAAAATTGAGACGCTTGACGTATGTGCTCCATATATTTTCGCAGTGTGCTCACTCTTTCATGTAAGATTGCTCTCTGGCCATAATAATGTATTGGTTTTTGCAACATTTTTCAAAAAAAATCATACTCGTTACTCCCTCACAACGGTGTAGTACTTCGATCCCATGTTTTTCGTCATTTAGTGCGATCCACAGATGAAGAATTTGGGTAGACCACGAATTGCAGAAAGTTTTTTTATGAGTTTTGAGATATGAAATATTTTGGATGTTCATGTTTCGGTTTAATAGAATTACATACAGATATTAAGATAGGCTTTGCTTCCATCACGTACATGAAGGATGGGTCTCATTTTTCTCTAACAATTTATCAAATTGTCACCCGCAGACATGGGAAGTGCGTAGCCAAACGACCAGAAAATCATTGTCACAATCAAGGGAAACCTGTCAACACGATCTCGTTTGTAGGACATACTTTTTTTGGTATTTCACTTTTTTCAGAGGAACACAGTTTCTTAATTCATGTGAAATATTTTTGGGTTATTTTTTGTATGCATACGAGACGTACATGTTTTCTTCTGCTGATTGTGAGAAATGCAAATTTTTTCCATGTTGTGTATATGATTCTTCACAAAAGATTTGAGAATACTGACAAATAATGAATTCGAAGAACATTTTGTAGTTTCAAATTTGAATGCTTTCAAGTTGGCCAACAAAGTTTACCCTCGAATTCTGTTCTGTGAGTTGAGAAATCACACGAGTCTCGCTTCTACTTACGTTTATGTTGAACTGAAATTTTTTCCCTTATTCCAAAGCCACAAAAAGTAAAAAAAATATGTGCTAGGAGAGCGAAGCAATAATTAATTTGACAACTTTTGTCATGTTCGCTCAAATGTTTAAGATGCAAGACAATTGTCGTTATGCACAGACTCCGCATATGTATAATTGTCCACTGTCACAGAATGAAACTTTGGAAGAATCAATGCGGCATTATGCGATGGATGTCGTCCGTCGTCTTGTTACAAGCTCGATTTCCCATGAACTTGCAATATGCATTTCTTATTAAGGTAGGACCAACTGCATTCAACTAAAACGAAATATATAGGATGCAAAACCATTGTGTTATTTACTCCTATAATTAGTTGAGCCAACAATGTATGAATTTGTGGTTGATGCGACGTACATTTGAAACATTTGATAAACTTTATTGACTGACTGATTGTGATTCATATATTTTATGCGATTTTAAAAGTGTTTCAAGTGGTACCTTTAAATACAACAAAGTAATTAAAATATTTTGTGGTTCATAAATAATTGGGGTATTACAATCTTCACAATATTAATCAATTAAGGACGATGTACATTATTCTGAGTTTGACGTTTACTGTTTCAATCTCCCTTTTTCCTCGGCTTCTTCACAAGATACGCTCTGTAAAAGTAGTTGGCAAAGAGGATCAAATACGACCCGTACATTATAAGGTGGAGATTGATTCCTTCCTCGCTGCGAGCACAAGGTTCACCTTTGTCTACAAATGTACAAAATGAAACCAAAGGTCCATATTATTATTATCACAATTGTTACACGTTACAATTTTGACGTGAATATATGTATTTATATCATGCACATTAAGCAGACGATGTGGATGTGACTGTGAACTTACTTTTTACATAGATCGCGTAGAAGTTCACCCCGATCCCAATCACCATTTGGCTCATCTGTATGGACGTTATAGCGATTGATACACTCCGAGGAACTGGCACATTCATTGCCTGAAACACGACACAGAGAATTCACACGAGGCCATCAGTTACACTGGTAATATGCCAATTGTGGATAATTGCAAGGGAGATAAGTATAAACGAGTGTGATGGGTTCGATACATTTAGTATACTTTTCGCTTCTCTCATCTCGCACAATTAAACCACTTAATTAGGGCATGTGATGCGGAACATTTTGTTGGATATCATTAAAAAATTGTTGTACCTTGAGCGCATAATATGTGTACATTAGTGAGTGCACAAACATGTTCACCACGCCGAACCATCGAAGAATTGGTTCGTAGTGGAAGTAAGATGCCCAGCAAAAGACAAAGACGGTGATGTGATGATACCTGTTGGATTAATTTCTCAAGTTCTTTATCCACTCCAGTTAACATTGTGGATTGTGGATATATGAGAATACTTTTTGCATGAAACTTACAAGTGCAAAAAATTTAATTTTCTCTTCCTTAACACAAGAAAGGCCGTGTCGCCCAGCTCAAAGAGCTTTGACCAGGTAAAAAGCCAAGCCTGAAAGTGCAATTATGGTCGTAATCGCATAATTAAATACGATCCAGGTCAGGCAATTATGAGGCGAACTAAGTAAATATGGATTGGACAAATGAATGCCATCAACGTTTGCTTACCCAGAATACAGAGGACTCATTAAGAATATCTCGAACACAGACGGAACGATGAAATCCATTAGGTCCAGACAGGACTTGGTACAACTCCGGGAAAGCTCGTATAACACCACAGGTGGAAAATGTGGCCAACATTAGATTCCAAACTGCCATGCTCCTTTTCAGGTGGAACGGTTCGCGATTTCTCATCAGCTTCTGCCCGGCGAAGATGAGGAGGAGGTACGCACACGAGATAACTATGCTCAGAGGCCAATATCTTGCCATCCATCCTCGCCACTTGAGAGCATCCCAGCGTTCAAACGGAAAGGGAACTATTGTTGGAGGATCTGAGTATGGCCAAACCTCCAGTTTAGGATGTTTTACGAAGAAGAGATCCATATTGTTGCTGATTAATTAACTGCAAAAGTTTATCTAACGTTCGTTTTGCAAGTACAAACTGCGCTTCACTTTCTATTCTTCGATGGATTATTGTAAAATGACTGTGGATATTCTGTCGACCAAAATCTATAGTTTCCGGCTACTTAATGTTATGAGCACCGCAAAGACAAAAAATTGTGGACATTAGCCACAAACATCGATTCAGTATATGAATATTTTATTACATTCAGCTCCTCTTCTTAGTACTCATTATTTACTGAAATGTACAAATGAAAAATATATATACAATCAATAAAAACCGCTTGGCTACACATGTTTCTATTGGCCACTTGGACCAAATGGTGTAAATGCCATATCATAATTGGAAAAATCTAATACTACAGTACTTATGGTTGTTCTGCCAGGCAGCTCAACCCAACTCCATAATATATGTTTGTCTCTGCGGTTTAAAAAAATTGAAATATTTTTGAAGCCGTCACACTTCTATTCTATCTCATATGGACAGGTTAATTGCCCGGAGAAACTTCAACAGATCAAGAATTTTCACTATTTCGCCAGCCAACAACTTGAAAATGTATGCAAGTGGAACAACATAAGGATTACTAGAATTTTGACAGGGCTGTAACATTAAAGAACCTTACAGTTGACAGACAGATATAAAAACATTGTCAACAAAAGCGGTTTGCACTGTCTTTCCGGAGAAAGTAAGCAGGGATATTATATATGGCAATGGATATAAGTACATACATCAGTTCCTCCCCTTCGCATGTAGCGAAGAAAGGAGATATAAGTCGGTCGATAATTTACCGAGGACTTTTTCAGCTGACTCGTTTTTCTGCCACGAGTATGCAAACAAAATGTACGAGTTCATGTAATGCCTGCTGGAAAAAGCACACATAATATCGTAAAAACCTGGAAGGGAGGTGTAGGAAGTTGTTTGGATATGCCAAGCGTTTTGTCAAGAACTGAGTTGCAATAGTTATGCATACTTTTATGCTAGACAATTGAAAAACAATGAAGGTAAAGCCTTTGTTCAGCCTTGCTAACATTTTTCTGATTTTCATGTATACTTAAAATAACTCTACAATTTATGAATTTCATTAGCTTATGCTTATACCGCTGATACAGATACAGTCTTCTAAACTTCTAAAGAAAGTCTAAGTTTGTAGCATGGTTTTGTTTTACGGAAGCACTTTTGTTTTTTAGTAAGGATATGTGAAAAAATGAAACAAAGAAGCTTAAATTGAGAATTTATATTTGACAGGCTTGTTCAAAGTATGGTTATGAGACGTTACGTGCGTTGAAGATAATTTAGAGCACGCCGCCAGTGGAGAGTCGTAGTAGTCGTGATTGAGCATTCGTATAAAACATACATGCTTATTATAACGCTGACAAGTACTAATTACCTCGTCCATATGACACTCAACAACCGTTCAAATTGTCACTGCAGAATACAATTTGCATGAACATTGTAAAGTGGAGATACATAGCTACCCTCACATATGTATATGTAACGATTTGCACAGGGTATCTTTCACTTCATATAATTGAAGTGATGTTCTTGCTTTAACAATTTTACTCATAATATGCTGTGTGGGCGTGTGCTCTTCTCGTCCCCCCTCTCTCTCACAATGCGGCCGATAAATGAAGCTGTCGTTCCCCCCATCCACTTACTTTAGGTGCAACTTGCTAATGACGTTTCCTGTGTAATTTTTGATGAGCTACCTACATGAACCTTGGAATTGTCATGCTTTATTAGGTCATTTCTGGTGTTTGAAGGTGAACATTTTCGATAATTCGTATGACACGTGAGCTAAGTTATCGATGAAGTAAATATTGGAAATTATAAACTTTATTTCCACGATAGCGATGACCGAATATGCAAAATGACACCATTGTGTGATGTGCGCTCTTGTGTGCACTGCAAACAAGTTTATTTATTCAAACTTTAGATAAATTGAAGCTATTTTACTGTATGTGCATACATGTGACAATGCAATATATCTATAAAGTGTTTTTTGCGTAAACACAAAAATATACAAAGAATTTCGCTTAAGATCTCTATGAATTAGTACGTATATACCATTATGAAAGTAGGGAACGTACTTTCTTCGATTTTCACCGGAAAACTAGACCTTGTTAATACATTTTTACCAAAGAATATCCATTCATTCCTCCTTCATAATCGAAAAAGTGGAGGCAGAAAATAAAATGGAAAAAGAAAGTAAGAATTATGTCCAAAGGCAAAAACTTGCTGCATGCATCATGACACATACATCAGATTAGATCTATTATTATTACTACCGCAATGTAACTTCAAACCCATTCAGCGCTGTCACGTCCAATTTTGATAGTGTTTACTCATGTGTATTATTGATGGTGACGAGACTCGCTATTGGTTCACCTTATGTGACACCACCTTAGACGAGAGAACCTTTATACCCACCCGCTGATGTAAAATGCAACCTTCTCCAGGCTTCATAAGTGTTTATGAAAAATTCACGTTGTAGTGAGTTATAGTTATATGTTTATCAAATGATTGGGTTAGAAGCAGTAGCGGTGCTGGAAAGTAGAAAGCCAAATTGATGAGATGTACTGTAATAGTCGTACATGGAAAAATATGTGTGTAATGTTCATAATGTTTATATGCACCTCGCTTAATAAGTTTGAACACAAGGCTTCGTTCATTCCGTGTCATCGCCTTAGGTCATCACATACACATACAAAGTCGCCGTTGCAATAGATAACAACAACTTTGCACAACTGGAAAGAACGACTTTTCTATCTATATCCTTATTCAATATCGTATCAATCCCATAAAAATAGGAGAAAAACATGAAAATGTTGCACCTTGTTTTCCTAGCGATGGGGTGTCATTCATCAAGGAAGAACAATACAAGGTTTTTTATATCCCCTTGACGTAACGAAAGGGAAACGGAAGGACGGAGAAAACAAGAAGTGACAACGACGGAGAGAGAGAGAGAGAAAAAAATGGCATGTCAGATACATACAAACACTGGTATTATGCATCTTAGTTTGCGTTTATAGTTGAATGCAGGGGTGTCCAAATGCGAGAAAAGTGTCAGTGGTGACGAGATAGAAGCGCGTGCATATGTCTTTCTGATTTGGCAGACAACAGGAGAAGGCTCTGCACTTTGCGTAGTTCGATGGAGAAGTGGTGAAATTAACAGTTTGTAACTGGAAGAGCTATGTACCTTCTTAACACGGCGGAATTAGAATCGGTTGCGTGCGTTTTTTCTCTCCGTCGGAAAGGGTATCGCTCTCCAACTTGAGAAGGAGAGAGGGAGAGAAGGAAGGAAGTGTAACAAAGCCATCCCTATACACTCACAACATGGCTTTTTCATTATGTAGGCCATGTTCTCCATAGTCTACGTACAGGTGCAAGTCAAGCTCACACCTTTGTTCACACAACAACACGAGAGAAAACGCACCCGGTTGAATTTCAACTGCAGAACTCTTCCTTCTTGTAATAATTGAGCAAGTGAAAATTACCAGTTTTAGTTTACAATAGAGACAAATGTGATTCCATGTACTGCATGAAATTTCAACGAGAAACCCATCATTTGGACAATTTCGCAAGTATAAGGCGGTGAAAATTTGTAACACCTCGCTAAAGTTCGGAGTGAAAGGGGAACTAAAGGGGATACTGTTGCATTATAGCGTGTTATGTTCTAGAAACAGTTCCTGTAATAGAATTAGTGAATATTAAACTAGTGAAGAGCGTGCTCACGTAAAAACACTTGTTACAAGCATACACAAAGTGATGGACATTACGAGCAATAATAACATATATAAATTTTACAATATCACGGAAGTACATGGCAGATGAGAATTATTTACTAAATAGTGGACAGTGTTTTGTGTACATTAATTGACAGTGAGATGCAGGACAACATCGTTAATTGTGGAAACAGAGATGACGTGTATTACCACACTTGTGTTATGTACCAATTTGGACATTGTTTTTACTCATATTGCACAAAAATATGACTAAATGGTGAAAAATAATGGGATGCAATCAAAGCAGTCAGTCAGGTCCAGTTACTTTAATGCCTTCAATTGCAGAGAAATGGGCCTCGAGGAATGGAGCGAAACAAGTAAGCACATGTAATCTAGGATGTTTTTTAGAAAAAATATTTCTTCATGCATGTGTCGCCAGCGAATACTTTGTCACGCCCTTGGCCTTTCGTGGCATTTGAAATTAAACAAGGCATTTAAGTACATAGTTTTGTTCCAAATGTCATTCGATATTTTAAACCTACTTGACCCATAAACTTTTTCGGGTTTCATGTGGTTTCTTCGTTGTACTCAAATTGTATATATCTTTCTTGGGCTATTTCCGAATATAATAAATTATTCTTGCACAGCAGTCATCGAACATTCCAATAGGTCAGCATATCCCCGCGGTGTCTGGTTTTCCTAAAATTAAATTACACAAAAATGCTGTTATAAAACCAAAAGATAAGTGTCTATAAAAAGGGGAACAAATGTACATTTTTCGGGTGCAACTTGAATGTACACACAGACATCAAGTTGCAATTCCCCAAGTCGTAATATATTTAGTTCTCGATTCTTTAAAAGAAGTTTAGCCCATGAGTGGAATTTGCGCACAATTGATACCTAGAAACATCATTACGCTAAATAGTCAGGTTTTACGCATTGGTACCTTCCGCTTCGAGTCAGGTTTAGGCATGCAACGCCTACATTAACACAGCACAACAACAGGTCTCAAAATCCCCAAATGCAATTTCTCTAAGAAGTTTGTTTTTCCTTTATTGATGGAAACATGACTCACAATAGGCCTAAAGTCCATCAGGCTTGATTAAATTCACATGTATACATTGGTCTCTACTTACAAGAGTACGATTTTGTGTGTATAATGTATACAAGCATTTCATCAACTTTTTTTTGCCAATCTCACGCTCACGCTGTCAGGAAGTCGGAGAAAAGGCCTGTTTTTATGTTTTTTGCTTACTTGTTAGCTATTGTCAGGTATTCTTTCTTTTTTCGAGACGGAAGAAATCCACTTGATCATTTGTCTACTTCTTTCGAGCCTCGAGAGAGAGAGAGAGAGAGAGTATATAGTGATACAATTACTACATAATGACAATATTTCCTGCAGGGGGGAATCGCCCAACCACCTCCGGAATTCCTGGAGGAGCTCTCCAAGCCGTACCAGGACGTGCTAGACGGACACGTGAGTTGAAAAGAATGCATACTACCAGTTGGTGTTCGTACTAGCAGAACACATATACATAAGCCTGGAGTGACTGGAGTCGTTTTAGGAAGCCCTTTTATCTTCCTTGCTCCAAACATATGCACTCGAGGACACACTCTAAAATGTATTACTTTGTAAATGAATGCCTATTTTCTCACTCTCATCGTAATGTCTTTTCTTTTGTATCGCCACATGTAATCGGAAATTGCTTTCCGTAAATCTTTAACAGTGCAAAGAAGAAGAAAACTTAGCCTAGATACGGGCATTTTCCATTTCCAGGTAGTGCCACTACCAACGATCTCTAAATGTTGATGGACAGGTTCACATAATATGTATGCACAGGTATGGGTATGCTAAAGGTAAGGCTCAACTCGAACATAACTCGTCGATGAATAGATAAGGCTCATTACTATTTTAAAAACCTTTTTATCCTCCTCCAACTCTAATCGTACGTTTAGTGGGTACAGGGCACTACAGCACTAGAACTATGTGCTCAAAAGACCGTATTGCTTACTCCATCCACTCCTTCCCCTCCTCTCCCAAAGTGGAGAAAGGAAAGCCTTCTAATTAACGACTTGAAAACTTTCTGAGACCATCATTACGGCTACTTTACTTATTTAGTATGCGCAGACTAAAAAGGCACCTTGAGAGCTTCATTATATCCCTGTCGTATTGTTCTTTTCGGAGTTAGTTGTTTGCCCAAGAATTTCAAGTCGACAACGACAACGACTGCGGAGAACTTTCACTGCAGTCGTTCCTGTTGTTCACAGCAAGACAGACGGTTCTCATATTAGACCACATTCCTTGTGTCTTTCGGACTTATTTATCTTCTTGCTTTCTCCCTGGCAGTATTGACGACAGAGTGAAGAATATAAATATGCGTATGGAATGTACTTACACGGTCATCCGCATTGATTAATATTTTCCCTGGCATTATTTTTCGCAGTGCATTAATGTAATTACATTTTTCGAGTGGATTCGTAGTCTTTTTTAGTGACATTAACAAGCAGCTTTTGTGTTTGCTGAAGAGTGTTTTTTTACAAAAATATATCCACTTTATTTTCCATGTGTACAAAAGTTGCCCAACATGACAAAATCTGGAGTGGTAGCTGATGCCCAGAAATTGGAAGTACTTCTCAAAGAGTACAAAGAATGTGAGGAACGAATACGAGCACAGGAGAAAGAGGACCCACTCATATTGTACTACGTCAAGCAATCTCGACTGAAAAGCATCGAGGAAACGATCAAACTTCATACAGGGACGATAGAGACGTTGACGAAGCGTGTCACGGACGAGCTAGAGGCATCCAGCAATGGGATATCCATGAAAAATCGTACCTTACGCAGTGCGTTAGTGCAAGCTGGAGATGCTGCCAAGTTATCTAAAGCGGAGCAGGAAACGATTGCCAGGAAAAATCAACTTGTAAGCATGTTTTATATGAATTTTAATGTGTAACCTAAAATCGTAGGAGAAGCACTGATTTTGTAATTTTAATATATCAAAAAAACCAAAGGAAATTGCAACCACAGAATTGGAAATGCTCTTCCAAGAAAAAGCAATACTGGAGAGTGACATTCAGGAACTGAAAACAGCATGTGCGAAGTTAACAAATGATTACAAGCACCAAGTGGATGTCGCAAGTATGGAACAATACTTTTTGTTCAAATTGATTATTACAAAAAAGGATATTATCGACATAAATCGATTGTAGTAACAAAAAGGCGTCCTGTATTTGTATGAAAAATCTAGGGCAGCTCTCTCTCACTTCCGCTGGACGGGGTGAAATCAACTTGACGAATGAATTAGGAAAGTTTGAAACAAAGAGGATAAATGTTTCTGAAGTACATGAAAGATGGAAAGAGGCAAGAATTCAGGTCGCTGACTCCTGCCGACAATTCTCCTCAGCGTTGCAGAAATGGCGTGGGATGAAAGACGATAGGTAAATTAATTTGTGAATGAAGCACTTTCTTGACTTCAGATACAAAAACATGGCTAACGCAAATAGCTTTCTTTTAAAATATCCTAAAATACTTTTCCATCAAATAATTCACAGAGGTGCATAATATCATTTATGATAGTTTATATGATGATGGCTCGTATTATGTGGAACCATGAATTGTGTAACTACTTTGTTTCATTCAACTTAAAATGACATATATCTTCTATATCTCGTCATGTCATCTTTTTATGTACAGTGTGGATAATCAATTTGACATATCAGAGGAAGTCCGAGACGAGTTGATTACAGCCCTTCAATTTCTTTCCAATACAAAATTCTACATTCAACATGAGCTGCCCTACTGCACAAAGGAGGAAGTGTCCATCTTGAGCAAGGTATTGCTTTCAGAAACATAAATAGCTTATTTTTTATTTACGAGCGAAGCGTGTTTGCGTCAATCCAGCCTTATGTCAAGAGCTATCTCTCACATCATTTGTCGCATTCTGATAATCAGATTAATAATATATGCGTAATGGCAGTTCAGTTCGCTACATACATTCAAGTAATAATATTTTGATGTGTGTCTCGTTCTGACTGGGATATTTTGCCAGGCACTGACTTACATTTTTGTCGACATGAGATCCGATGAGAGGAGAAAGCATGCGGACAATTGCTATGCAGCCTTTCACAACAGATCAGTGGCTTTGTACGCCTGGATTGATACTGTGAGTTTTCTTATCATACATTTTTTCATATAACCAATAAGTATACAGTAATACAGTTATAAGGTATTCATGAAGTATTGATGTTTATTCGTGTTACATCACGCGGTTATGCATCTTATCTTGCCATGTCATACAAATTGGAACAGATATATAGGCACACGTTGTCTAATGTCCAATTGATGAGATGATAGCAGCATATTTATGGCTTCTGATATAGTATTTACTCATTAGAAAACTAGACCAAATGTATTATTAGCTAATATTACAACGAGTTCGCATGAATGACATATAAGTTTGGAATCATGCACATATATCGCAACATATTGCTGCGGTAGACTTGATGCGTCTGTCTTTTTCCGTTGTAGACTATCAAGGCTGTCATACACCCCGTGGTGACACAAACGTCTGATGATTTGAAGGGTATTATGGAAGAACTGCAAGACTTAAGATTTCAGTCTGTCAAGAATCAGGTGAAAATGAACTTACTACTACAGCAAAGCATAGTACAATGTTGAGTGCCCGCAATGCGATTTTGGAAATAAGCATTGCTCCAACTCCAAATGTGCAACTGTCACAGCAAAGATTTTGCTGTGTGTTTTGAACACGAAATGAATTTTCAATGACAAGATAATTAGGAAATATATCTCCTAATTTCAGTTTCCAAATACAACTTGGTATAATTCCTCCTCGGATGAATCTAATGGCTCAAAGGAACGTTCTCGCTCTATATCCCCTGGCGAAAACTTATCTGACAAGATGTCCATCCAGTTACTTCAGCAATTAGACCTGAGCCAGTTGGCCCCTTTACCAAGGACAGTGGACATTTTTGGCAACCCGGATGATGACCTGGATCTGGTAGAGAAGTATAAAGCAACTCTCAGAGAATCTCTCGTAGACGACCACGATGCACAAGCCTTTCTTGAGAATAGTTTCGAAGGACTGGTAGAGAAAAGACGTGAATCCCTAACTGAGAAGGAACTCGTTGAAGAAGACACAGTTGGTCTGGCATAATAAATATGAAATATGAGATGTTGAGTACGAAAATTTGTAGATCAAATTTGAAATCTTTTTACCTGAGAATTCATACAACGCGTATTCATAGATTGATCATCGATGTGCGATAAACTCTAAGAAAAAATGTTTATGTAACGCGTACAGTTATATTATATGATACATATTTTAATACAGGTATGTATGAGTATGGGGCACAATAAATACATAAATATATTGTTTATATAGTTCAAAATTTCTGAACAGTTCTTTAAAGTTAAGAAAGCACAAGAAGTAATTATTTCCTTGATAAATGTTGGGGAAATCGGGATGAACTTGCAATCTTAGACAAGTGAAAGAAATGCATAAGTAAAGAACAATTTAACAAGAGAAATTACATAACGGGAACATTGATCATAGTATCGCGCGTTCAGTCCTTAATTTCCTTAGTCAAATCCATTGGTCTAAGAGTCCAAGTTCCTTCTCCAGAAAATCTGAGCACATGAGTATGATGTTTGAAAAGTGTTTGGCGATGAGTTATTGTCAACAATGTTATTCCCTCGGCCGTTATCCTTTAAAAAAGCCGAATTGTTTAATTTTACCATGTAAGCAAGGACGGAGATACCATATTTATAGATTTAAAAATTCTTACATGCTATACATGCTGTCTTCTACGTCAATGCTAACAGCAGATGTGCACTCGTCCAAAAGTGCAAAGCTAGGTCTACAGTGATCAAGTGAATTCAAAGATAGAAAAATTATTTGATGAATCTTACTTCATTATGTTAAAAAAGTATGAGATGGTTTAAGAATATAATTTCGTACTTGTGGTAAAATAACCGAGCTACACCGACGCGCTGTTTCTCTCCTCCTGATAAGACATCCTGCCAATCCCGAACAGAATTCCAGCCACCTTCCCTAGACACAATATGGTTTAGTCTGACCTTTTCCAAAATAGCTGCCAAGTCAGCGTCAGTTAGCCCTTTCTTCCTCATGTCTTCTCGAGTATCAGGATATATCACTTGTTCACGAAGGTTCCCTAATGACATATAAGGCCTTTGAGGTATGTAGAAAAGACGATCCACTGGTGGCCTTGTAAGATAATCTCCATAGACTGGCCATAGTCCAGAGAGAATGCGAAATAAACTAGACTTGCCTATCAAAAACAAACAAACAATGGAATCACAAGGTGAAGTTGCACGTTTACATGTATGCTGATGCTGACGCATAAAAAGAAATGCATTCCTTACCACAACCGTTTGGTCCTGTTATAAGTAAGTGCATTCCTGGCTTGATAGTCAAATCCAGTTCTGGAACTATAATATCTCCAGTCGGAGTTACGATTTTAATTTTGCGCAGCTCAATAATAGAATTATTGTTCTCCTCAACCGTTCCTACAATACGAATAATGGATTTTATCCCAACTTGGCACACATTTGAAATGCAAAGGTATCAAAGATCACAATTTATTTTACGTTAAGTACCCAATTGAATTTGTTCCTTAATACAGGATTCTCTGACGTATTTCCCACCCGAAACTTCTCGGAAGACCTTAAAAAGGTTTGCAACCCTTGAAGAATAGCCAGCCAACTCTACAATTTCCTTGTAACTTGTCATTAAACGCTCAACTGCGTCTCCACCGGAAATTAAAAGATTTTTCGTGATCAAGTAGTACTCAGTCCGTGTCGCTTCTCCGGTTCCACTTTTGAGCCCGGCAGCTGAAAATGCAAACATCGTGGCATCAATATTTGATTGCATTCAGAAATTCAATATATATTCGTTTAATGGCAAAACTGCCCACGAAATTCTTGAATTAAAATGTTAAAATTTACCCGTAAGAATTGGTATTGCAGTGACCACCATTCCAGCCCCAGCCCAAATGTATTTCATTAGATATTGTTCAAAGAAGACGTACCAGAGTTTGGCAGAGTAAATCTTTTTGCTCTGTCTAATCTCTTTTCTAAATGCATCTTCTAAGACAGTCTTCTCTACTTGACCGCCTCCATAAAACGCAATCTCCTCACTGTTGGTGACAATTCTGGAGTGACAATGACGGAGCTTAGCTTTTAAATCAGCCTCTTCAGCGACCAAGGCCCCGAATTTTGGAGAAATTGCTTTCAGAATTTCACCAGTTAGACCGATAACTCCTAAAGTTATAGCTGGACCAAAGAACGTGTTCGAGCCAATTCCTCGAGCTCTTTCCAAAAGCGTCCACGATACGAGCAAAGTATCCAGTAAGGGTTTCGTGATATGCGAATAAAGATGCGCAACCGAAGTAGTGAATTCCGTGATATCTTCTGTAAGACTATGATCCGGGTTTGGTATTCTCGTGTCAAGATTTCCAACCCTGAAAGCAAATATCTTTTATTACCTCTGACCTCTGAGCCTATGGATGTTTTTAATCTGCATATTTTAGGCATTTTCGCTACTTGCCTGTAGTACAGTTGATCGTCAAAATACGATTTATATGCCTCTTTGACCAATTGAGTCCTTAAGCTCAACGCTAGGTGCTTCTCCAAGAAACGAATTGATGAATTACAGATGCATGCCGGAACAGCAATGAAAAGCCAAGTTCCAAGAAGCGAGAAGAATTGTTTGACATTTCTGCAAGAAGCAAACGAACATTACAACATAAGTTCAGGCGAAATGAGAACCTACGTGATGTAAGCAGATCATATCATGCGCTATATACCTTTGTACTATTTCCTTCACAATTTTCCCCTCCAGCTTTGCCACGTAGATTGACAAGAATGTTCGCAAGAACAATGTTCCAGTGTGCAAAATCAGAATGCCAACTTGTTTAGACCAGACACTTGGGATCATAATTTTCAGCAGAAATTTCATCTGGTTCAAAAACTCCATGTTTAGTGCTGGTCCTTTCCTTCGTGGACGATATTTTCGTTTCTTCATTCTGTAGGCTTCGCGGAGCAGAGCTAATGACGCCACAAAGCTTCCAACAATCAGATATTTTTGAGCAGAGCTCAGTCTCATGAAGAAAAGTATCCATTGTGGTGGAATACGCCCGAGTAAGTTCTCTCCCAATTTTGATAAACTAGACGGCATTGTTTCCTATATATTGTGTTACACCTTCACGGCTGGAAATTGCGTTTTTTCCTTACGATTCGAAGCACTGCTCTGGATTCCTTTCTAACTTTAGTCGTGTAAGTAACGTGGCCCTTCCTTGCACACTGAAGAACGATTGATTTACTATGATTTACCAATAACATGATATCTGACTGTGATTAGGTAAGAGCAAGTTCAGCAGAGATAAGGATTTGGGGACACGTATCATATGAACGAAGATACTGTTGGTAAATATGGAGGAGATTAATACAAAATGTATCAACTTTTCCCATCCACATTTTCGTACCATTGACGATTTTGTGTAATGTTGTCCCTCTGTGTCTCCAATAAACTGTCGTGTATCAATAATAATTATGATTTTGAGCAATATACGAAGCAACAAATGCCTGATAGCTGATCGCTGATGTGTTCCGTATGTCAGAATGAGGCATAAAAATGGGAATGAAACTCCATTGAGCCAATGATACTGAATTCAGTTATGTCATGCATGTATGATATATAATACAGCACCAGATTAAATCGTTGTTAAAATGTGGTTTTGATGTTATGAATGCATAAATATGTTGCTTATTTCCAAATACATATAAACCATGCACAATATTACATGTTGAGTGAGGCATACACATTAATCCATTCCATATTCCCATTTACCATGTCCCCAGAGTGTTTAAGTATGAATCGTGGAATTTTTCGTATTACAACCACACGCAATCCTAACAACTAAATAACTGACGTGTGTGAATCCGTGTAATGAACCTTGCCTCTGATGTTATGTAAGCATTTATGGAAATGTACACTCTAAAGTCCTAAGTTCGACTTTGTTTTCATTCCCCTCTTTGAGACAAATAGGATGTTGAATGTGAAAGAGCAGACACTATAAATTGGCTGCAAACTCTGAATGAAATGCCGGTGGATGTGGATCCCGTTTGAAGCGTCCAAATAATTATGTGAAATAAAAATGTATATAAATGTAATGCTGAATGCGGCAAATTGGCTTTCCACGTTCCTAAGTATAATTGTCTAACTACGTTGTTCTGCCTTAAGTAAAGATGATACTTGATCTACAGTTAGGCCTGTGGTAGATGAGACGAATATTGTCTTCTGTCGTGATTTTCCACCCTGCAAACATAGTAAGTATTTAGTTAAAAAAATCAATGAAATATAAATCCTTGATTATTTTTGGGAAGTAGGATTGCTAAAATTAATGAAAGAACGATACACTAAATGGACTGGACAAGACAGACTCATTTTTGCGAAGACTGAGTAAAATCTCTGGACCGGAGTGAATTTCAGTTTTTTGAAATTATCAGTAGTTTATCATATACCAAATTCAATGATCTTGTCATATAATATGCCAATTTAAGTAAACTCATTCATATCTTATGTTGATTTTTGACATATCTCTTGTATTTGTTAAATGAGTCATTTTTATAGTTTACTTCTTTTTCTTTTGCCCCTTAACTCGTTTAACAAATTCACATTTTGTAAACTCTGCAAGATCGCAAGACAGATTTGGGTTGGAAAGATTATGTAATATTAGGAACTTTGAATGAGTCATAGCGGCACAAACATTCCCACACACACTTCATTAACACACAAATTGCTAGCGTTGCATTTTGCATTTGAAGAAACGATTTCGTTCAATGTTGAATCAGGTTATGTGAAACGACTTGTTGAATGTGACGAGACGATAATGAGAGTTACATAAATGAAGCTCTGAATAGGTGTGAAGGCATAATATTGTATGCATGCTATAATTTGACTCTTCACTTCTCAAGAGGTTCGTTAAGAATTGTTTGATCGATGGAATAAATTTTAAAGTGCACTTTTGCAGTAATGGGAAAATCCATTACACTTTCACTTGCCACACGGAACATGCAACTAACAAGCATGCAAAATTAAAATTGACTCCTAAAACGTATTCATTCGCTCATACATCAAGTCAAGCAATTTAGCACTAGTTTTTACCTTAAGTGAAACGTCCGCCTTCTTCACTTTGAGCAAATCTGCAAAGTACTTAACTAGTGCTGTGTTGGCTTCCCCTTCCACAGGGGGTGCAGATATTTGAACACCTACGGCCACGTCGGAGACATCTGAAAGCAATAATACGCATAGAATAGACAATTTATATACTAGCAGAAGAAAGTAGGTCATGTCAGAAAGTAAATTCACAATACCTGTAATCGCATCCGTTTTTGATCCCGGTTTCACCTGAATCGAAATTGATATTGAGCCATCTTTGGCTATGGAAATGGGACTTGAGGTGATACTTCCAGATGTATCCTAATAAGTGATATTTAAGTCATAAGCGTAGTCTTTGCAAGGAATATTTTAAGATTACAACGTGGGGTTAACTTTTATTTTCGGTATGAAGTAGGCTGAATGAATGAACAACGTATGAATTTGCTGTATTGTATAACATTGTTCTAACTTTCTGTACCCGAAATACTATTAGTGTAAATGACACTGAAATTGATAAGGCAATTAAGGCTTGATAAAATTTAAGAAGCTAAATCACGTAATAAAAGGAAAACCCAATCCAGCAGATGATCTGAGCCGGAATTGGATTTCGAGCATTGCACATGAAATGCGTATAGAAACAGGGTGACATAATAGCCGAAGGTTTGTTCGGGTGTTTTCGGAATTGAAGAACCCGAGTCAGAAACAGGGGTCCAAATTATCATGATTTTATTTCACCACTTTACTTTACCCGATGGATATTATATTGAATCACGATCTTATTATGGCTCCTTCTTTCATTGTCATTATATTTGCATGTTAGATGCTCGATTCTTAAATTCTAATGTGAAACCGTGTGGAAGTTCCTGCTCTGTGATATGCGTCTCACAGAGCAGTTAATTGTCAGTCTATGGCTAGCTTCGAAGTTAGAAATAACAAGAATCTTACAACTACACATTCGGGAGATAGTACAACTCTAATCACTCCATCATGTATGAAACAATAAGCATAATTTATCTTATTGATTGTCCTTACCTCTGATACGGAGGTTTTACTTCCACTGCCCTTCTTGATAGCATCTTTCTTCTTTGGCATCCTGGTGGAGGATACTGTAAAAGTCCGATGAAATAACAAATTATCACGAACAGTGAAATTACAAATAGCAATTCTTGCACTTCCTCCAAACATGTAGGTAAGTGCTGTAATTGAAGTTCACAGGGATGTATTCGTGTGCTAATTCTGCACTGTGACAAATATGACCGAAAGTTAAATGTATCCAATGTAGTAGCGTGGTTTGGCAAGATACATTTTATTGCACCACATTACACAGTTTTTAATTGCAGATGAATACAACAAAGGAAAACTATTCATATATTCTGGACATGCAGAGATGAATTTCATGTGGATACATGGCTAAAAAGTGTACTCGGAAGTGTCAATATTTTTGTTTACAGCTGCATACAGAGCCCATGCATGAGCCATGAGCGCCCGTGTGCTATAAAATTGTGAAAATGCCATTGATGTCTACTATAATACCCCGTTCACATTCAGTCAGGGTTGCATCTTGCGTTCTCTGCAACTTCTCACATCTTTGCATTGCATGAAAAAATTATAGGCGATAGATAATACAATTACACATTAGACACATTCATGTAATTTATATTTGCTTAGCTGTCGAAACTCTAGATCATATACATATGAGGCATTAAACTAGTTTAAACAGATTACATCGATTTAAAGATGGAGGCTCGCTGAAGTTATTAAGCAAAAGTAATGTGTTTCATAGTTCAACAGGACGCTACACCAATAAATGCAAGGGCCTTGCAAAATTCCTTATGTCGCCTCTGGACGCTGCAATAGACCAAGCCACTCGGGATACACATGCAATAACGCATGCAATTTTTGACAATTTACTAACTCGTCCTTTAGAATTAGAAGCAAATATCACAATGTCTTATTCGCATTATGCAAAACATCTCAATTGTTTCGATTTTGTATAACAAATGTTATTCATAACGGTAATCAGAATCAGTAACTATACCTGTGCCTGAACAAATCCCAAAGTATGCTCCAAGTAACGTTCCGCATAATGGAGTTGTAATTATTGCATTTTCTAAACCGGTGATCTAGGAATTTTGGGTATAGTATATAATACCCATCTTAACAGTTGTATTACACTGCTGACTGCTAATCCGTTAAAAACTCAGTATATACCCATTTAACAAGTGCTTCGCAAAAGCAGAATACCATTCGAGACACCAGCAACCGTTCTTCAACCCGACAATAGAAAACGAATAAAGACAATACGACATTTCCCAAGAGTTCCATACTTTTAACAACAGCATCCAAGGTTGAATCGATTTCGTCAGGGTTTGGAAATTCTATCGAATTAAGATGATCGGTTAAACTTCCCGAATACAGACCAACGAGATAGCCAGCTGCTCTAATTTGAAAAAGTCGATTGTTTATTTATTCTTATTTGTCGAATCACGTAGTTTCTTTATAAATAGTAATTACGCAAAAGTTATAGTAATATATTTTCATACTTGTAGCTCCAACCGAAAATGATATCACGTCAAGCGACACCAATATGTCCAAGTCGCTTGATTGTAAAAGTTCCGAATTCAGCATTACATCTTTAAACTTGAAGAAGAACATTGAGAGCGCCCCTGATGCCATTCCGTAAACGGCTGCACGTCGGATATCTTCATATATTGTTGGTGCATGTAATTTTTATTTAAGTCGAATACAACTTAAATATAAGGGTGTCGCGGACATGTTTAGAGTATAAGAAATTCTGAATTGGTTATCACTCCAGTTAGTTAAGCAAATGAACACGTGCATGATTCTTAAGCTTAAATTGATTTGGCGACAGTCTGGGGGAGTTGTAGTTTCGCCGGATGGCCACGTAAATGCCGGATGGCCATGTAAATGCCACGTGAATAACAAGGCATATTTTTGTCTGTAGCTCGCAGAAGCGTGTGTATCACTCC
>JAQFZW010000758.1:0-43371 GCA_034687055.1 Heteromurus nitidus | reverse complement strand
GCTATTGGGATGGCGACAAGTATATGCATTGAAAATCAGCCGTGGCGAAAACAGCGAGGACTAATATGTTGAGAACCAGAATACATACCCACTATGTACTTATTCTTACTTCGCATTTTCGTTCGAAACGAAAACGATCATCATCATCAAGCACAAAATGTAATTTTCTCCTCTGAAAGCAGATTTAGATTATCAGTTCCCATGCAAAATGACATAAAAAGTAAAAAGTAAGTCAGAAAACTCCATTCTTCTTAAATCCATTTTCACTTCACGAGTTCGAGCTCTCTCCTTCTGCTTTTGCTGGAGATATGGAGATGCGTGGATGTTGTGTTCACTTCTTCTCCTCAATCAAAATCAAAATAGACCATTTTCCCCGAGAGTGCATAGTGTGCGAGTGTGTGTGTACGCGTGTCAGTCGCGTGGGAACCTTCCTCCAACTACCTTTCCCACAATATTGTATTGATGTGCGGAGAGAGATAAAGACAGGCGAGAGAGAGAGAGAATGACTAGAATATTTCCCCCTTTTCACAATGGCATACATGCATAACCTAGTCCAGTCGAGACAGTATACAAATAAGGATATACCTCCCTTTGCCGAACACACACACACACACGCACACCAACATCAACGAAGGGATAAATATGTAATGGGAAAATGACACTTTACACTTGTATATATCCGACGCGTTTACATATATCAATCCAGAAGAGAGCTGAGCTGGGATTGAAAAGGGAGCCAGCCCAAGGCTTATAAGACCCTTTTTGTTGCTGCTGCTGCTGGTGTTCCAGCTACTACAAACTATCTAAGCTGTGGTTGTCCGCCTGGAAAAACAGAAGGGGACAATTAGGAACTTGACTACTCACAAACTTTCCACTTGTTTCGCATTTTATATGCTTAGTGTCAATCGATATTATTACTTTTTTTTATTCTCCCCTCTCTCTCTCTCTATTTACTAAGGCTAATGCGGAACATGTTCCCATAATGTATTCTCCAGCAAGTCTCTATCTCACACATTAGAAGAAAGATATGTTATGTAGGCGTGTTTTTATACACACAATTTGATCCTACCACAGATAATAGTTTTTCCAGATAGATATCCAGGATTTTTCTCTCTCTGGTGTAACGGTGTATATAAAAGTGTATAAGCTGTCTTATTTGTACTATTTGTTCTCCGCCGTTCCCACTCATTTCACATTCAACTGGAGAAAGAGGGAGAGAGACAGCTTAAGTGCGTCGTCCTCACATTATATTCCCTTTTGATGTATTAAATCAAATCATGGCTCAATGAGGAATGAATGAATCACTCTCACTATCTACTCAGTACTACCCTCTTATATGAAGGTTTTATTTTTATTCCTCCTCGACTCTCTTCCCACGATGTTTACAATGTCTGTCATTTTACAGACAAAATTTAATATGAGGTTTTCAATAATAATTTTTTCTTTCTCCAGTTCAAACAGACCACAGTGGACAAAATTATCGAGAACCAGAAGGGAAAGTTGAAAAGGCGGCTCATTGTCTCTCTCTCTTGATTTCATTTGATATAATAAATACTTGTGAGGAAGCAAGGCTGCTTTAGTGCATTAATGAAAGTGATTTTTGTTTGTGCAAAGAAAAACTCAATTTCCAACCGTGGCCGTGAGTCCAGTTCCACTCCTATAATTTTGAGCTGAGGTAATCATCTGGGATACCTTTTGCTTTTCACTAGATCCTTTATGCAACATGAGCTTTAGCTAATTTACCCTACGCCACGTGCTTTAGGAACAAAAAGTGTTTTATTTTATTTTATGAAAAGAAGCAACGCTACACCGCTCCTGCATTCACCTTGATTTCGTTGAGTATCGGAAGTGGAACTTGGTAACAGCAGGATGTATATGTATGAGCCGTGAGCACTGGAGTTTATTGTAAAATAGCCTTCTCCAGTTTACTTTTCACTCCATATACTCCGCATCAGCAATCATTTCCAGAAGTGTAGGTTTCTGGAAACGGCAACCTTTTTCACCGAGACAATAAGAGTAACATCAGTGTACACACTAGAGAAAATGTTTACCGTACACTTTTTCACAGTTGTGGGATGTGTGTGAGCCTATTCTGTCCTTGAATGTGAGCAAATTCAATAAATACGTACACGCGAAAAGGGTATTTCAAGGCTATTTGAGTAGTTGTTTACGTTTACATATACTTAATTGAATTTACAAAGGAGAGATGATTTACAGTAGCTTCTTCAAGCAAGAAAACTCCATTTAGAAATGATTTAATTACGAGCTAATTCAACACAATTTGTTACTAAATACTACCTCAGGGAATTATGTAACAGCGAACGTCACTGATAGATTCAGATTGCATTTGCATTATAGTCGCCGTCGTGTGGTGTTGTTAGCCGATATCGGGGCATTGTGAAACAGGCAAAAAAACTCACATAAGAGACTTCTCGCATTGCAATTGACTATCAAAACCGCTTTTAACTGGATGGATTTTCATAAACGCTGAGATTTTCATGATTTTATAGACTCTCTTGGAAAAGGAGGGGATGAGCTAGACAAACTTCCTCAAAAATGGTTCTTTTCAGAAAATACAAAGTTGAAGCTGTGTGTGAGGTCCCAATCTTCTTTTGCAGACATAATAATATTTTCCTTTTTGCCACACGTTGAGCTCCTGTGTCCACACCAGATCCCATGGGAAATAAAAGTTTTTTCGCTGGACTCTGTACTGTGCTGGATGCTGGAGAATCACTCACCGACCGCATGCAACATGATGATGATGCCTTCTCTACTCCAGCTCCAGCAGAAAGTAGAGGAGTGCATGCAAGAAGAAGGTTGAAGATGGAAGAAAAAGGACGAAACACGATGCACAAAATTTATTCATCCATCTGCCCAATTACGTATGCACATGTGCTTATAATGGCCTTCCTTTTGGCACATTGTCACTTCGTAAACCATCCCAGCTAACAGCTATATCGATGACAAAGTTTGAATACCAAATGGCGACTTTTTGTGAGGTGACAAAAATGGATTAGAAAACCTTGATCACCGTCCGTCCTTTATTTCTCGATGCAAAATAGACGATAGAAATGTATTTAAATTGATATGAGTTTTGCATAAGAGTGTTCACTCCACTCTCATTTGTTCACACTTAAGCATTCTCATTGTTCGCAGATGTACACCAATTCCTCTTTCTCTCATTTAGAAACGATAAAACTCCTCTTCCAGAACAATCAATGGTACTCATTGTTTTTTTCCGAGTGAGTATGAATCGTATGAATACGTAACTCAAGTGGACATATGACACAACAGGAGAAAACAAAAGAGAAAAATATACGTGGAGAGGCGAGAGTGGACAAAGGTTTTTTTGTTCTCTCAGTTCTCACTGACCACTTGAGAACAATAGAGGGAAAATAATCACCAATTTTTATGTATTGATCCCTCCGGCATTCAGATTCATTTCGGACTTTTCGGACAAGTCCAAATAACTTTATTGACAATTCGGATAAAAGGAATTGATTTTCAAGTGTGGTTTTTTTGCCTCGCCAGACTAGTTTTATTCGAATTGGATTACAGTTAAACACAACACAACGTGTAAGAGCAGAGCCACACGTCATGTTTATCACGTTCAACTTGTCCATATGTAGATAGCGAAGACGACAAATTTAACGGACGGGAAAGGTTATGTCAAGTGGCCTCTCTGCTTAATGAAGGAAGTGCGTCATTCACACCCAAGGGTCCAGGTCCAGCCCAGTGGTCAGTCATGCTTTTGTGGACACGAAAAACCCACAAAAGAGGAAAAACACACTCGAAAACCAACATGGAAAGCTGGCTACTGGTTTATTCAATGGAGATTCGGGGAAAACAAGCTTGAATGAAGTTTTATCTTCGCATGAAAAAAGTCATATAAAATCAGTTCATGCTCATTCACACGTTTTCCTCATTTCGAGTAGGACCTCGCTTTTGCTTTTGAAAAACAATGGTCTTCTGATCTGGTCCTCTAGTGGTCAGCTTTGATGCATCTTTTTTATCTCTGGAAAGCTTCCCCTGGTGTTCCCAATGTTTGTTTTGTGTCGCCAAACAAACAGGTTATATAAAATACTTATAAAAAGCAAATGCACTTTACTTAAAAGTGCATTATGAGGATGAGGAGCACCGAGTAGGCAAAAATACATTTCAAACTTGGTGTTTAAATGTAATTTGGAAAGTTTTCGAGCAATATTTTATTTCCGAACTAATTCGAAGAGGCTACATTTGAATTAACTTAAACCAGCTATATTTACTTAGTAAGTTCAGTTGAAGTTTGTTATTGTATTTCTAATATTGTGACGCCGTTAATAAATAAATAAACTTATACTTTTTATAATATTTTAAATAGATTGTATCGTCAGATGTTTCTGCGCTGTGTAAATTACTGCCATATTTAATTTATTCTAATCCTCGCTTTTACTTCTGGGCGAGTGATGACAAATTAAAACAAACCAGACATGAGGCTGCTCACACTCATATCCTTTTTCGTGAGTGGACACATTTTATACTTTTGATTGCAGTCGATCACTTGAGGTGAAAGGGCATCATGGTAAATGTCCCAAATTGTGGTGTCATCCACAGCAGCCTTCTTCTTTGGTTGCATACTGTAATCATAAAAGTTTTCACGATTCAATTCAATATCCACCATTATCATAAGTGACCTTCAGGAAATCTGTATTCATATGAAAGATGTGTGCTCAAATATAAACTTGTTACAGACACTTAAATCACTCAAACTAGTACCTGAATATTTTCAAAATGCTGTCCTCATATTGAGAACTCCTTCCAGCCACTTGGTTCTGTTTAACTTGGCAGACATGGCGGATGAAGCAGTCATGTGAGTCAATTCGCCTCAGTCCCTATCAAACAGAAATGAAATAAATTTTTTTTATGTTCTACCACAAAGAATAATATGCTGACACATTTTTTATATTAAAATGATCAAAGCACTTTCTCCTTCGATTGACATATGCATATGCACAGAACATATATATTTTAAGCATAGTATATCGATATTCATTTTTATAAATATATTTCCGCTCACCAAAAGAATTCTCTCCACAGCATCAATTTCCTTGAGTAGAGGCGCTTTCGAGAACTTGTTGAGTTTCGCAAAGTAGAGGTCCCGCTGAGCCCTCGACTTTCTCTTCCAGAAGTCCGTGAGACTGATCCCATTGAGGGCATTATCCATAAGCCCATTCTCACTCCACAACTCGTTCAGGTTGTAGGGAAAGATGCCAGCCATTCGGAGAGCCATGACCTGCATACACGCATTTTTACTTTATTTTTTTAAAGAAACAAAAAAAAAACGTGACAAAGAAGGCAAAGTGAACCAGGAAAAGGAAGTTGAAGAAACCAGTCAAAAACATAAAGAAAGGAAACCAACATGGGACCATTTGTTCCATTTCAATTGTCATCTCATTTTGACATTATTGAAGCAAACGAAGTGAAGTGATAAAAAGGAATGTTGCAAACGAGACCGACACGTCTTCCGGGTGTCCTGAATAAAATGGGCGAAAATGGAGCAAATCATGAGGATGTGCGCCAAATCAAGGAGAAAGTATAAAAAATATATAGGTCCCTTTTGAAACGATTACACCATCCTTTGTAATAATGTGGTGACTGGACAAACAGGTGAATTCTTAGAAAGCGTAAGATCCTTGTTTTAAGGAAATGCTGCCAAAAATAGAATCATGATCATGAACCTATCTTAACAAATGTGAGGTGGAGGTCCGTACCTACTTCCTTTGGTCTAATAACCTAGTTCCATGAGAATGTGTTTAGCACTACATATTTTTTCGAGAGGGAAGCCAACAAGTGAAAAATCTTTAGGTATTGGATTCTCATTCGGATATTTCCAAACACCCTTTTCTCTCTAAATATTCTCCCTGCCTGGCCTTTCTCCAGCTTCAGTTGCCTATTTATTTAACCTGGATATTTGAGCTGGAGAAAGAATAAATACAAAAAGTTTCTGTTGTGTGCATCTGAGGTGGGAATGAGTGGTGGAATTCCTCTAACAACTTTTCCCATGTTCAAAAATCTGAACATTATGTGTGCTTCACTTCCACTTCCCCTCTGGACACCAGTCATCGTGTCTGAAAAAAGTGGCTGTAAGCCTTTTTAGTCGAGTCTGTGACCTACATATTAGCACAGATATCTGGAAGAGTTGCAGGTGGCTGAGTGAGTCTGAGTCACTTTTCCCAAGCTATTTTACTGGAAACTAGAACAGTTTTCCAGGAGAATGACTAGTGAGCCGTGAAACTGAGAAGACGGAAATATGTGGGTGAGAGAAAAGTGAGAATCGGAGCAAGAACAGAATATATAAGTGTATGTGTACATATATATTCCTTTTTGTATTCAATAAATCACTGTCATCTTCATAAATAACGTGTAAAAAACAGAACAACAAGAGTACCTTCAAAACTATCAGTCCAAAGAGGAGAGACTCGGATGGTCCAGGTTTCGCAAACCAGCCACTCGACAAGTTGGGAACTATTGCGTTGAACAGAGCTCCTTCTGAAAGGCCGGTGAAGCCGAGGGCGACTACTGTCCCGCATACTGCTGCTGTTAAAAGACCCATATTTTACTTGTCTACCACGTTTCTGTTAATGCTTCAATTTTTTTAGGTTTCAAAAAACTTCTTGAAGGATGGATGGGAAGAAGAAGAGAGAAAAATCGTATATTATATTGTCTTCACTCTTGCAAAGAGATCTACACAATGACAGAACAGCCTTCAGTTTCAAGTTGCTTTTTATAGGGTTTTTGGGGCAAGACTAGGTACAAGTATGCCAGGAGGAAGGAGAAGAAAGAAAAGTGAAAAGGAGACGAAAATGTGTGATATTGATGTTGGCAGTTGGTGTCAATTTAAAAAGGATGACACCTTCTTGATGCCGTCGTGGGTATGAAATCGCGTGTTGTGGGTTTCCTCAACATAATTTTTGGCGAGGGTAATTAATTACTAAAGCTTTTGCTCACAAATGCTTCTTTTAATTTTTCAAAACCTCATTTCGGTATAGATTCGTTCTATCTCATCTATATTTGTTTTGCTCGGATCAGAAATAAATTCTTGTATAAAGTTGTCTTCAAACTTATTCAAAAAGATACATATTCATACTTTCTCCAACTCAAATAAAGCCAAATAAACTTGAGCACGTGATTTCTGCAATGAAAAAGTGTCAAAAAATGCTTCCTTGTGTCGCATGTCGACTGCATGTATTTGTGTTTGCAAACCACCTCAACCACAAAATGACCATGGCCCTGGTCCTTAGCCTTAGTAGGCCTGACATATATGTACCTGCACCCGACAGAACACTTGAAACTTTTGTGCTTCGTGTCCAAAATAGTTTCATAAATTTAATTTGCAATGAGAAGAAAGTATACTCAGAACCCAGCACATATTTCATAACAAATTTTTTTCATTTTATTTGCGATTCAACATACATGATTTATTTGTGTATATTTTTTTGTATAAATCTTTTTAACTTTCAACATTAGTTTTTTATCTCTTTCTTTCACCGCTTTTTTAATGTTACGTTTCTTTTCCGGAAAATCACGATATACTCTCTTTATGCCACGGTTTAAAAATCAACGTTCCTCCTTCAACTTAAACTATAAACACATCGTAAACGTAACTTGGGTGTGTGTGTTTACTCTAAATCTATTACTGGAAAAAGGTCATAGCTGCTTAATTATATATAGTTTCATTTCATGCAAAAAAAACCAACACAAAAAGGTATATTCAATAATATGCAATATCAAAGTATATAATTATGACAAGTTATTTCAGCTTAAGTACATACATATTTCTATTTCGAGAATTCAAATATTAGTAATTGAGCCACATGCACTCATTGTCAGACTAAACGCTCTGGAAAAAACTTAAACATAATTAATATTCGATGTGTATTATACCTTCATTGTTTCGACAAAAAAATGTAGTACATAAGCTAGCGAAAGAAATACCTTCCAAAATTAGACAAAGTATTAACTTATTTCTAAAGTAAATTTGTTTGTAACAAAAGGGTATATTTTTACTGGAAGAAATGGGAGACCAAATGTATCATATTTTTTTGGGGTGTACTGTGAAAAGGTAATCCTGAGTGTGCAACAAACAAAGCTTTCTCCTCAATATACAAAAATGCATGAAGGAGAGAAAAGCTAATTAAACTCTGATGATGAATAATTTTTTAAAGCTAAAGAATATCGGTAATACTATGGGACACATTTTACCTTGTAGAATGTTACAATCATTATTTTTACAGAATGAAGAGAGAATTTTCGTTTAATTATTCTTCTTTTATTAAACATGCATATCTACCTACGCTAACGATTCTAGCTCGACAATATAAATCCTCGTTCGTTTAATAACAAAAAAAACATTGTGTTTACAAATATTCGATTCGTTTTTTATGGCAAGCCATTAAAGGTATATATCAACGATAATGGTTCAATAATCTTCGTTCAAAATAAGCTGACATGACATGACATGAATGTTATCTTCCTTCCACGCTAGTTACAAAATACAAGAGAGAGTGAAAATGAAGTAGTTTCGGGTTAAGTACTTACTTGACGACTTTACGCTTCTAATATAATTAATTACTTTTTCAGCCTTTGTGTATTCTCTGTCATATATTAATCAACAACTTACAATATAAATGTATATTTTTCACTTGTGTTTGTAAGCTACCCGTGTTTTTTTCTCTACTCCGATGCTGTAAGGCACACCGGGGTTAAGGACCTGGATTTTTAGGTACATTTATTTTACAAGGACAATAATCAATCGTGGATTCCGACGAAATATATCCGCACCAAAAAAACTCTATTTTCAATGTGTGGTAGTTTGGTGGAGAGTGAACGATTATTATTACTTTAAAGATAAATGATATTTTATGTACACACAAACTATATTCAAAAAAAGAAGAAGAAGGCTCTCTCTCTCTCTTTTCGTGTGTGCATGTTTCTGTTTGTTCAGTGAAAAGTCACACTTTGTGACAGGCCCCATCATTTGTAACTGTCTCTTGAAGAGTTTGACTCGTCGACTAACAATGGTAGCGTGTGCACAATAAACAGTGACATGCAAATTCACTTATTCTCCTCCAAAAAAATCATGTTCTGAAGTCCACACACAATTTCACATTTCACAGTTTCTCAATGTCACATAGTATATCCTCGGCAAAGGAACACATCACACAACACAAACACAAGTTCAACGGCCCTCTTTTGTCCTGAGCTGAGTTTCATTTCTTCGTAGTTTGTCAACAGGAACTGGGATGATGATGGGCAGGGATTTTTTTAGATGTTTGCAGAATGTCGGTGATTACATCGAAGGACCCAGGAAGCGGCTGGATTATCACGACAAATGGATGGAACCAAGGCGGCCGGATCCACGCGACGATATCCTAACAAAGAAACAGGAGACGATTTTCTTAGTAAATTTGATGTCAATTTTTATAGGGACAAAATAGGATTTATTCTTCGAACAAGTTTTACCTATATTTCCGCCGATTTCGTATAAAGCGTGGGTTTTCAAAGCCATGTCAGGGTTCATTCTTGTGAGAAGACAGCTCAGGTTCGGGCCATTTTTGTTAATTTCCTGTGCTCTTGGCACTTGTCTTCGTCGAACGGCTCCGTTCACACCTTGAGCTGCGTTGTTATTTCCCTGTTGTGGTAAACCAACGTTCCCTTCCTTCTCCAGGGATTCTGCCTTTTTGTCAGCTTCCTCCAGAAGCCTACAATTTTTTTTTGAAAAAAGAAGAAGAAGGAATGAAGTCAATTTTTCTGAGGCAATAAATCTGTTTCGCGTGGGCAAATATATATGAAAGTGCATTCAACTCACGAAAGGACAATGTCACCCGCCGTCGACCCTGCCGTGATTGGGAGAACAACTTCGGGAAAGCCAAGTTGTGGAGCTGATATCCTCAGAATGCTGCATGGTGCGGATTTGCATCCTCCTGAGGCTGCGGAGGAGCCATTTGAAGAATTGGATTTCCCATTTCCGCCATTTCCATTGTTCTTCGCTTTCGCTCGTTTGAGACGGGCGCGATCATTAATTTGACGGAGTTGCGAGAGAAGATCACTTGGAATGATGAAGAGACTGGAGCCGTATTTGATGAGGGTTTGAGTTAACTTCACCCATGTTGCGGCACGACTCAACTAGAAGTTTACGGAAAAATAAATATATGTAATTCCACAATTTGAGGCAAATTCTTTTGTATTCATTTTGAACGTGAGGAAAATGCTTGTAGGATTTATGTACCTCCTTATTCTGGGAGCCGAGAGCAGATGTCGGCACCAAGTTTGGAGCAACAATAAGAGATACATTTTTGATTCCCATTTTATTGCTATCGGAATTCTTAACAAGCTCTCTGAGAAATTGAAGCAGTTGGCGGAGAACAGCCTGGTGGCTCTGCGGAAGGAGGAGGATGAGCAAACGGAGACATGTTTCCAGGTTTCGACTTCTCAATTTATCTGGTTCAAGTTTGGAACGAGGATTATTAATACAAATCTCATTTTTGACGAATGGGAAACTTTGAGGAGGAATAAACGTGGGTTATGGATACATACCGGCGACATCGAAGAACGTATCGATATATTCAAATCCCAACAGTGGGACTGGTAATTCTCTTAAAAATTGCTTGAGCAAGTTAGCAACGTCGTGAGACGAACATTGGTTCATTGCGGCGTCGACCTAATTTTAAATTAAAATATATTAGTCATTCATGTCGCTTAGATAAGTTGCATGCCTTCGGTCCTTACATTAGTATAGCGATTTTAATATTACCTGTTCAGGTTCGGTATAAAGACTAGATTCAAATGTCGCTCGAAGATCGTTGATTTTGGCCTTTTGTCCAGCCATCCTGAGAAGACCTTGTTCACTCAGTGCGCGTTTCCACAAGTGAGAAATGAGCTGCACAAAATAATTACAAAGATAGAAACCATTACATCACATACTCTTATTTATCCACATACAAAAATTTATTATTTCTCCACGCAATGCTCGAACCTTGTCAAAGATAATTGGCACTTCCAAGCTGCTGTCTCCAGTAAGCTGACGATCTTTGAGGAGTAAAGCTTCCAACGGGATTCCAAACAAATTGCTGGACCCATCATCCCCAGACAAATTTTTCTTCAAGCCCTTCTGAATTTTCCGTTTCCTCACTTGAATACTTGAGTAATCACATTGAGCAGTAAGCTCCATGAGAAGAATTGGGCGAATGCTCTTCGCATCTTCTTCGCTCAGATCACTAAGCCGAGTTACTCCGGAGGGGTCAGCGGGATTTTCTTCGTCTTGCTGAAAATTCGTAAAAAATTAAGAATTTAAAATATTTTCTAGTAAAATAGTTCCAGTTAAAAAATAAATTTTAAATAATTACCAAATGGTCATCCTCCTCCACCTCCGTCCCAAAAGTATTTCCATTGATCCTATTCAGCTCCGCCGTGAATCCTGTCGGCTTCGCTGGAATGAAAGGGCTGAACGTTTTCGTACTCACTTCGTGACTCAGCGTCCCTCCAGAATGAATTTGAGGTTGAGTTGGTAAGCTAGCTGGAGACTGATTAATCACCGCTGAAGACACATGCTTCTTCGCTGGAATATAACCTTTCATGTAGATCGTGCCCACGTTGTGATAGCCAAGAATCTCAATTCCATTGATGACATCCGAAGCGACTTCGCCATCAGTCGCAGAAAAGTTGCCAATCACTGGGAACCGGATCTTGTTATTGAAGAGCTCCTTATTTCGACCTGGAGGCGATGTCGATGCTGGCTGTCCACCTAAACTGTGATGAGTTTGCGAGGGCTGATGATGATGGTTATGATGATTATGCTGGTCATGGGCGAAAATGGATACAAAGTTTGGCACTTGTTTAGGTGAGCCTGAAGTTGTCTCCTCTAACTCGTCGGCGGAATTCGACTGGCTGCAAAAATGAGAGGAAAAAAAAGAATTATTGAAAAATCACATAAATAATAATTAAAATGCTTGATATGAATATTAAACAGTGTTGTTAATATGTTTTGGCAAATTGACAGTTCTTCTTCACAGAGAACCCAGCAAAATGTTAAGGTGTGGACACCGTACCTTCTTTGATGGCGCAGAGTGGGAGATGAAGTTCTCCTTGGAGGAGAATCAGAGGATGGGAACTCGTTCGAGTCCAAGGAATCTGGGGTAGCACTACGAGAGGAATCCTACGCATGACAATACACACACAAAAATATATATATCACGACATTTGCTCATTCAGTCAAATACTCAAACTGATAAAATCTCAAAAACAAACCTTATTTTCAGAGATATCACTCTGAAAGAATCCCCGAATATCTGGTGGTCTCCTCATTTTCCTTCTCTTCTTGAGAGTCGCATTTAGCGTCTGGATACGCCGTCTTAAGGCATCCGCCTACAAACAAAACCAGAGTTTAAGTTCAGAATAATATCTTCCTTAAAATGAAGTATTTTATTATCATAATTAAATTATCTCCTCCTTTTTACCTGATGCGGTTTCAAACTCAGTTTCTGAACGGCAGGCCCAATATCATTTTCAGGGAGAGACTTGCCCTGTCTCCACTGCTGCGTCCATTCTCCCAAGCCCACCTCAGATAACCAGTCTGCCTCAAGCTCTCCTGGAAAATGGATGGATTTGTTAGAATAATTTCTTCTTCGTCTCCACAAATCAACAGTGCGACCAGGACCATTACTACTACTTCTATTACTACTACTACGCATATTACGCGTCTTCCTACACAACGGCCATGGCATGTGCACATAGTTCATGAATTTGGCCAGAAAATCCATATATATAAACTTGGAGGGAGAGAGAGATAGTTACTATTATTACACTTGGAGATTGTAATCAAGGAGGTCAACTACTATAAAAATGATATCGACAGTTTTGTGTCGTGTTCCTAGCATGAAAACGACATGTCTTCTTGACTTGTGAATCACAGTCTCCTCCCAAATGGGAGCGATAAATTAAAAAGTACGACTCTGATAATATGGCTAATCTCCAAATAAGTGAGTGAGATGACACGCTAATAAAAAACGACGGGATGGGACAAACATTATTTTCATTTCGTTACTGTCAATAAGTAAATAATTCTTTGTAAAACAAAAAAGATGCCTTTTCCGTAGATACGCAAAAAATTATTGAAGTTTTTGGAACTCTTCAAACTCCCAGCTCCCATCCCATATTCTTAATATCTCAATCTCAAAAATTATAAAACAATGGATGAGTATAGCCTTCGCCTTTGTGTATATAATAAATTCTGAGTAATTTATTTTGAGTATTGTCCTGTCCTACTTTTAAAATGTTGTAAACATTCAATCAATTAAATAAACGTACCTTCATCCGTAACGTTTCCTTTGTGCTCCTCATCTTCGTAGCGTTGGTTGTTCGCCGCCTCTGCCCAGAACTCTTCCTCCAGAGTTTCGTGATTCACCGTGACAGTCACCGGGGCAGGGGGAAGGGCAGATGGCTTTTTGCCGATTTCCACTGTGACACTCATCTTGTTTGGGAAAAATGGCGTTATCGCCTCCAAAAAAATGAGTTTGAACTTTATTCAACACACTTTTTTCCCAAAAAAAATAGTTTGGATATGTGTCTCTCGTTTACTTTTCACACGCAGTCATTTGCACACCAAAAATATACAATCACAAAATTTCACTTCCACATGCACACAGTCGCGTTCCACTTTTTTTTACTTTCAGTTTACATTTTCCAACTGTATAAAAATGAGTCTGATTATCACATCACACAAAACCGCTCTCTAATGGATTCCACTGGGTGAAATGATGTTTGCCCGAGAAAAACATTCGCGATAAGCGTCGAGCCTTCAACCTGCGTGACGCTTATTTTTATGTTATTCCCGAATTGCTAATGGGATGATTCAACTAAAACGTGGAGCGACCCTTCATTCGCACATGAGTCAGAAAAATAAAATGTAACTCCAGGAAAATCACTGCGGAGAGGACGCCGCTTTATTGCGCAGATTGATCTCTTCTCCGTCACGTTAACCGGTTCACTCGCTCGCAACGTCCAACGTCACATATTCTTCCAAAACAGGTAACTTTTCCAAATTCTCTGTAAAGAGACAAACAACAAAACACGTCATTAGCAAATTATTATACTGTGTATCTACATATGTGTGTGCGACTTTTTTTTTTACGTAGGTTTAACTTTTCAGATAAAAAATTGCCTGACTATTTTTTTTGTCAAGTGCCACAGTTCTTATGAAATCCGATTTTTTTAGCGAGGCGAGTTTATGGCGAAATGTGTAACTCCAACTCGTAATATAAGACAATGAGCCATTCAAAATGTCACGTAAAAGTGTGTATGTGACACTAGACAAATTACACAACGCATCTAATTTTATGTAACTCAACACACTTTTTTTATCGTCCATTTTTATCCTTCACATCAATTGAATGATGAAGTGCATCGTTAATTAGTGTTGATATTGATATATGATAATATCCCAGATTTTTTCTCTTTTTAAAAAATATAGCCACGAGTGCATATTGTGTAAACACATTAATCATTTAAAATGACCAGAGAACAATGCTCAATGATGGTTTTTTTTGTGAAACTTGACATTAACTTCTGGAATATTAATTAACTTTTTAAATGCAATGAATGAGCAACTTTAAACGAGCTTATATGATGTCTTCATTTTTTCCCTTTAAACTATTTCATATTGTTTTCAAGTTTTTTTTCTCTCTCTCTCATTTTGAAAATACCATCGGAGAATAATAATTTTATTTTTCTTACAAATAAAGTACAAATAGCTTTCCTCATAAGAAAAGCACATATACAATTCAAAGCTTATGTAGCTAACTGCATATCCGAATGCAATTAAGTAGAAAATGGTATGTGTTTGTGTGTGAAAATCCGTTGACTTATTGCATGTGTATGTGTGAGCACCTCTCTTTTGCTGCACGCGCGTGACTAAACAGTAACTACCAACAAAACAGATAATTACTTTACGAAAGCTTCTCGTCATTAACAAAGAAAAGTTGAAACACTCAACACCTCTCCACTCCACACACACAATCCACACCTAAGCTCTTTTTACTCCTTTTCGCCGGATGGAAATCGGAAAATAGAGCAAAAATTTTCCACAATTCTACTACGATGCAAAGAGGCAAAGGTGTGAGATACCGTTTTAATTTCGACATTTCGAAAAAAATCTAACGTTCTCAACTGAACTCTCATCGGCACACAAAACATGTCAATTAATTCTCTTTTTTCGCACGTCATCCTCCACCTCCACCAAGTTTACGTACATGTCGCTGACCCAAAGTGACCATCAGCTAGTTTCATGTTTGCATTATTTTGCAAAAGTTTCCAAGTTTAAGAAACTGAGCAATTTAAAAGAATTAAGTTCTTGCATTTTTTCTGCATTTCTGTTTTCTTATGAGAACCACTTTTGCATACAAGAGCACATGCGACCGTGTTTTGCTTTTTTATCATTCTTTATTTTTCGCATGTCAAATCTCTCTCTCTCTCAGTCTCAATTATGATTCAGCATAATGCATATACATATACTTAATTCCCTATTATTCTCTTAACTCCTCTCAATTGTCAATGCGGTATAATACATTTTTTTTTTACCGACGCAAAACACACTTCACGGCATAGATTATGTTTGTTTTTATTTCATCAGATCAAATGTCAACCTTATTTACTTTATCTTTTCTCTGTCGTATGCAATACAAAAACCACACAATCCTACTAATCTGAATGAATCACAGAAAAAAATGCTCTATCTCTGCTCTACTTTTTTTCTCAGCTTCGCAGCTTCTCTCAATTAGGAAAATCATGTTGTTTTCGCCGTACCGCATGCACACACACATGTGCTCATGCAATATGCAACACACATATTTTTTCCTTATTATATTCTTTAGCTTAAGCGAAAACTGATAAAGATAAAAAAGAGAGATTTTTTTCCAATATGAGCACAATACAAATAAAGCTACAATTTTATGTATGTTTCAGATACTGAAACTAGACTAGACTAATAGAATAAAAAAGCCCCTAAGCCAAAAAAAGAAGAGCGAGAGTCTTTATGTTAACATATGAACTAAAACCCAATACATAAATATATATATATCCTCACTTAATATCCTTTTCATATTCAAATTAGTGAAGGTGATAGCGATATTCTTTTGTCACATATTTACTTTGTCACAGTCACAAGCCATATTTTTTTCCACCCAATATTGCTAATCGAAAACGATAAAGATAACCGCACCATATCCACCACACCGTTATTATCATCAACATTTTACGACGGCATACTTGAGCTCACCTCGTATCGTATCAATTTTTTTATCAAAATATACCAATTTTTGCAGCAAAAGCAAACTTCACTTTTTCCCCGACTCGTACTTAATTGTTCAGAGACAGATTACAATTTAGATAATGTAAAAAACATTATAAAATTTTTTTGTGAAAAAACTACACACGTTTTTTATCTTTTGTATTTTCTTCCGAATACAATTCAATGTATATTTTTTGCCATATAAAAAACAAAAAAGACGGCGACAGGTGTGATGTTGGCAATCCATCTCTAAAAATCTTTGAAAAGAATCCTTCGCATAATTTACGATATGGATACCTTGTGTATATGAAAAAAGGCTAAAATGTAAATATCAATTAATCAAAAATCACCACTGTTGCCCTTCATCATGAGTAATAGCGAAGGTATATAACTATATGAGCTTCGTCCCTATTGAGAATGTATGAATATCTCTTTTGTTTGGTCATCTTTCTTATTTACTAGCTTAACTACTTCGACCTTCCCTTGTCTACTGTAACCTACCGACGTTGTCCTTTTTTTCTTCTTCTTTCTCTCTTGAGAGAGGAAGCCAACCAGTTAAACTACTAAACACGTCATGATATCCTACAAAATCTTTATAATTCTTTAGCTCATTCATGTGCCAAAGCAAAGTGAGCGCAGAAGCCAACTTTTGAGAAGTTTAAGTTGGTAGCTGTCTGCGAAGTCTATGCGAAGCAACAAAAAAACATAACAAAAACAATTTTCATTCAATGACCGGACCGGATAGATATAATGTATGAGGATGATGATATCTCAGGCGTCAATGGGTCAAGTTTTTTTTCTTGTGATTTGTGGATTCGCTTCACTTCATTTCTGAACTGTGGGGTTCCTCATGAATTCGTTTCTGCTGATTCTCGCGATGATTAGATTGTCACGTTAACTTTCGTAACGGGACGCAAGAAAATATTTTGGACAGGAGAGCAATTAAAACTGTGATAAAATGGATGATGGACCTGTCACAAGGAAATTATTTCCCTTCTGTCAATTTCCTTAATCATCGCACCAGCAGCAGATTTTCTAATGTGTTCTCGTGAACACTTGAGGATGAGATCGGTGAAGTGAAACAAAGCTTTGAAGGAGCCTCTACTCTACCGTCTCTCGCACCGTCAAAAGTCAAAAAAAGAAAGGGAACACGCATCGCATGCCAATCAAACTTCATCTTTCACTTTTTTCCATCTCAGAACTCACCGGCAAAAACGACAGAAACCACCACCGAAGGGAAACATGATATGCTTGAGCAACTCATGAAAGTGATCTTTTGACAAAAACGTGATTTCACGACAATTTTCTGGAAGTTTAAGCTAATATGATTATGTTGAAACTTTCTGCTTCCCGAATTTTATGAAGCCTACTCAAGGATGAAAATGAATTGAACCTTACTCATGTTTTACATGACTTATCCATTTTGAAAACCGCAAGGAAATCTCCATATTTTCCATATTTTTGCCCTTATCTCATTTTCATATCTCTGAAGGTTGAATATTATCATCCAAAAATTTGCCTTTTTTCATATTACATTTATGATTACAACCCGTAGTAATATTACACGTAAAACGAAACCACACACAAGACACATTTTAAACCCTTTTCCCCTTCAAGTTCGCTCAACTTTTATGATTATTTTTGGGGAAAACAGGTTTTACCCCCAAAAACTGTCATCTCTTCCCCAAAAAAAGATTTGTGATAGGTCGCTCCCCTTCATCTCGTCCTCAACCGCGTTTAAATTTTTGTGCATAAATGCGCCGAGCTGCGAGCATGTGAGCAGCGGAATATTATTAATATTTTTGGCAAAAGGGTTAAGTTTGAAATTTAAAACGGTAATATGACGATGTATATGCATTTAGCCCTTGAGAGAAGGAAAATTTCATAAGAAAAAATTATATACCTGTCCCTCCATCCCATTTCATAATTTCTCAACTAGTATAACGCTTGTATATTTAGCCTGTGCTCAGTGAGCTCAACTCTCAAAAAAATTATGTAATGCAATAAATTCAACATTGTTATCAATACATAATGTTTCATAAAGGGTTAAGAATGTATATGTCTGACTGACTTCTGTTGTCAGAAATAAAGGGATTTATGTTAAATTGCCTCAAGGATGGGATGGGTATAATATAAAATATGCTCGTTTAATAACGCTTCGCATCCATAAGATGATGTGGATGATGGTGCTTTTTCAAGAGATTTTCATTTTCCCTTAAATGAATTTTGGACTTGAGACTCAACTGTATTTTTTGTATGTGCAAAACTCGTATCCATCTAATCCACTTTGTGTTTACCCTATAATAATATATCCCAAAATATTTATATGTAATTTTTAAGATTTATAAAGAGTAAACACACCCGAGTTCACTCAACCATCCACCATCATATTACAACACTTGATGGTGGTCTGGTCTAGTCTCTGGCCTTTGTCTTTTTCTCCCTGGTTTTATGGATGCCGCATGCCGAACTCGTTAATTCCTCGAAAAAATACGCTATTACGTAAGTGAAAAGGATATGAAATTATGTTTATAAAAGTTAACTGCGCACACCACACCAATCACTCTATACTACCAACCAACTATGAACACACACAGGCAAGATATAACAGTGAACAAGATTCGCAAACAATTCTATTATATTCTTCCCAGAGGACATGAAAGGTGAAGGATGAATACGCAATTCATGTAATACCTGGTAATTTTTCATACTTTGCATATGCGAATCACAATGCGCCTTCCTTTCATTGAATTATTATATAAAAAAAAGAGTTCATCGTGCATCCGCCTTATAAAAAATCCTTCTTTTTTTCAAGTTCACTTTCACAGGGAAGCTGCACAGAAGAGTGCAGTGCACACACTACCCGCCCGCAAGTGATTTTCGTTGACGATAAGAAGCGTATAAAAGAAACCTGCTTCATAAAAAATCCTCAGGGAAATGGTAAGGTAATGGTAGTTGTTGTAGTTGGATTATAAGAGAATTATATACTATGCAATTTTCAATCCAATCCAGAATGCATTCAACAAGTGCAACTCCTCGTTTTCAACATGTTCATACAACACCACCAACACATAAGACGGGACCGGTAGTCTCCACCTCCACCTCCTTCCTCCTCTCTTCTCTTTCACTTCAAGGTTTTTAATGGAATACAAAAAACGGATAATTCTCCCCTTCTTCTCGCCAGGCCAGGTAGCAATGTCCTCTGGCAATCAAGTACAACTCATTCCAAAAGTCCTTATATGAAACTTGTTGAGAACAAGGGAAAGGCTGCACACTTGATTCACAAAATCTTTTTAAAAACAATATAATTCACGCCAGACGCCACTGTCACATTGTGCATTAGCTTATATATATACGCAAGTCAACTCGGGATAATAAAAAGAGAATACAATTGTTATCAATTAAGAAGAGAAATGAATGTCAAGAAAGAAAAAATATATAATTTTTTTGTTATCAAAGTCTTCTCTAGCCTCTCCAAAACTGAACTGAGAATAGTGTCCACTTCGTCCACATATTTTTACTCCCTCTCGACACAATGAAATAAAGATTTTTTCCTTCAAAATTGTAAGTTTGTAACAAGGTTCTACTCTACAGAGCTGTCTTCTGGCTTCAGCTCTAAAACTCTCTGACAAAAAAATTACAATTCATAAAAGTATGCTTCCACTTCCAATCCAACTTCCACTCGTTTTCGAGCGACTTTCGAGAGACGCGATGAGAAACCAGAAGTAAAGTTGAGTTTAAAGTGATAAAAAATATTATTATTATTATTGAAACTATAACTTCAACTGGGCTGGTTTCAACACGAAAGCAAGGCAGTTAAGTAAAGTGGGAATGCATGCTTAAAGGTGTGTGGTGTGTGTGTATAATAATAATATGAAGGTAGTGGGATTAACATTATCATTATTGCCATATATGTATTATTTCTTTATTAAATTTTTTTTCTCCCATTTAGCGAAAAAACGTATAGTACCACACCATCATATACGTTTCTAGTATTAAAAGTGTCGGGTAATTTTGAGAGAAAAAAGTGAAACTTGTGTCAAAACCTTTTATAATATGTATTAATGTTTTAAAGTAGAGAAAAAATTGTGTGTGCAGAAAAAGGATAATACCATATTGCTCAACTCAACACATAAGAAGTTTAAAAAATATCTCATTTCTACTTTTTTTACTTCTTTGAATGCTCGCCTAAACGAGAGAAGTCGAAGAATATATAAGAGTACTTTTTTTTGAGATTTATTTATATAATGAAAACGTAAGAATGTATGAACTTTTTTTTCTTATGCTACATGAGCACAACATGTGTATACTTTTGCTTCTTCTTAAAGATGATGATGAAGGTATGGTGTGCAAAAAAATGAGTAAACCATACCCATTTCTCATATAGAGAAAAAAAGAGATTCAATTTGAGCTTGAGTAACTGAAAAATCCCTATATTTTTTAGGTTGTTGGTCTTTCAGGAGTGTGAGCATCGATTCTCTCATTAACACTCTGACTTATATATTTTTTTCTCAAGTCAGCATCATCATCATCATATAATCTCGTAACACTCGTAACTGATATATTTTTATTGCCAGACAGATGACTGATATAAAATACCCAAAAAAAACTTTTTCAAAATGTGAAGTACATTTTTAACCCATTGTGTTTTCGAAGACGGGACTTTTGCCAAGTGAGAGAGAGAGAGAGAAATGTAGCGAAAATTACTTCATTTACGTAAGCGAAAATATATATGTGATGCAGTTTAAGATAATTATAACGTTAGTGAAAACTATTGGTCCACATTACATTTACGGGAGAAGGGATAATGGCCACTGCACACACATGTCTTTTTGAAAAGGATTTTAATTGTGCCAAAAAAAAGTGTAAACGAACTTGGATTACTTAATACCTAAACATCATTTTAGGTAATGTTCTCTCAAGTGTAATTTACAAATGACAATTTAAATTTAAAAACTATAATGAGAATTTTTTATACTTTCTTTCGTTGACACTAATTTGCAATTTCATGCTAGCCCATATACGTGGTTTAAATTTCCCTAAAGACACGTCTCATATTTTTGGCTTGAGAACCTTCAACAAATAATAATATTGACAATGGAGAATTTAACAAAATGCTTAAAGACGACAAGCGCACGAGCGCATCTTCTTCTTCTTACATCTTCCCATTTTTATTGAAACCGGAACAAATGGAGAAAAATTGATACTTTTTATAGAAGAGTGAAGGCCATTTGAGATTCGACAAAAGTAAAACTATACTGCCCTTGTTCCTTCTTCATAGAGAGGCGAATTTCACGCGGATATTATAAGAAGATGATGAGGATTTGCATGGCCACAGAGCCATAAACGGGAGCCTTCTCTAAAACGCGAAAGCCACAATGGAACACCACAAAAATCTTTAACGAAGTTCCACCAAAATAAGTCTTCTCATTCATAGACAACACGATAGAGTCAAAGTCAAAACTGTGCTGATGAGTTTGAGAGGTTTACAAATTTGTTTCGATATGTTCTGTTCTGTCTTTAGCACAGGTATATCCCATCTCCTTATACACATATATTTTATCCACATTTCATTGATAACATAACGCCAACACCTTGAACGTCAAATCAAATTGAATGACAAGCTTCGATGAAGGATTCAAGACTCAAGTTAGTGTGAAATATCGTGATCGCATGATCCCACTAAAGTGAAAATGATTTAGCAAAAAAAAATTATACATATGATTCTCCACTTCCAACTCCAACTTCTGGGTTTCGCTAAATAAAACTTAACAACATAGCCACAGTAGTAGTATCATCAGCATTTTTTATCTGCGAACAATATATTTTTATGACATGACATTGTGGATATGAGATAACTCTTAACAGTTTCGCCCGTCACCTTCTCCCAATCCAAAATAAAATGCTTAGCATGATGAGATATTATATATGTCTGATTGCATTTTACGATTTCAATTTGAAGTTTGATGTTCGAGTCGAAAAAGGAAGCGTCGCGACGAGACGAAAGAGATGAGAGTGTGAGCGGCTTTGATTATGACAAGGGAGATTCACTTCCCTTTATTTACTCAATCCGCAAACGATGTGCATCTTTTTTTTCTGCAAATCAAGATCACAATCATTCATCCCACACACACCCATAACAATATATTTATATATGCTATGCCTCTGATAAAATGGATTCAGGAACAAGAGGACAATAAAAAATATCTTCCATAACACAACAGCTATAACAAGTGTGATTCAACATTTCACCCTTTTTTATGAGAGAAAAACGCTAAGGTCATCTCATCAACAATGGAAAAAATATATCATAAATTCTTATTTGCTCTTGATGACGAGCGACGGAGAATATTTTGTCTGCTTGGTTGTATGCACATATTAGGCAATACCAATTGTACAAGAGGAAAAAAACATTAAACTTTTTTTTGAGCCGCTGGTTTACATTGATGATATCCGATAACGATAGGCACCTCGCTGTGATTAAATCCTTTCAGGTGAACTACCTACACATGATTATGGAGCTAAGGTAAACATGCAAATTCTCAAATGCCAAAAAGTGTTTATCATTATATTTTTTATATATTATGTGACCCTTGATAAATCATCGCCAAATTAGAATATTTTTTTTGTAGAAATTTTTTTAAACATGAACATATTTATTAGTGATTGATCATGATCACTTGACCACGAACATGTTGAAGTTTTAGTAATAAAAAATATATAACTTTTGCATCGAGTGAAAAAAATATGTTTTAATTTGTCAGTGTGGATATGTTTAACTTAATCAAGTAGATAAATCTCGGGAAATAAATTTAAAACAAAGAGCAATTAGTTAAAAAAGTATTTTTGGCCAAGATTTTTTTCCTCAAATTATCTTAATTGAATTTGTGTTTGTACAACTCTATTTCACAACTTAACACTCGATATATATTGCGACTATTTAAGGGGAAAAGAGTTTTCCAAAAAAAATTGAATCCAAACACCATAATCTCTAGATAAACTAACTTCTCAACACTTGTTTAATGAGCAATAACGCCCAACAAGAACAAAGAATAAATGATTTCGGAAAAAAGTGAAAATCACTTTACAAAATTTATTAGGTCATTCGCTAGAAAATTCCAAAGTGTTCATACATATTTTACTTGTGTTAATTAATTAAACAAATGATCCAACAATCCAATTAGTAAAAAAATTTGCCAAAAAATACTAAATTAAGATATAAAATTAGGTAACTAACTATCCGAGTTTAATTAAACAACTTTAACCGATGCAAAGTATATTTGTGCGAATATGTGAAGGAATTCAAAACAAGCTATAAATTTTAACTAACTTTGTTTCAACACTTGAAAATCCAAGTTTTTCCCATAAAAGGAAGAAAAACGAATATATATATCGACGGACAAACTAAATGTTTTGGCTCTTGCATGATTCAAATCATTCATTCAACTGTGTTACGTAGTATTATGTTACAAATATGCAATCAATCAACAAAGTTTGATCTTTTTTAAAAAAAAGAAATGTTGATCTTCTTTGAAAATTTTTGGTTGATACTTCAAGTTTGGAGTACTTTTTTAAAAAATGAAATGAAACTAAAAGTGCATTCTGCAGAATGCATTTAAGCGCACGGATGAGTACACACGTAAATAACCTTCTCTGAAGATATCATTACTTCACTTATAAACTCTTTTCAAGATACGAAATCTTTTTCTTTCTTTTCGCTACAAAACGTAAAACACCGGCATGAAACCTCATAATCAATCATCAGTAAAAATGCGCATACTTAGCGTTTTGAATGAAAAGGAGAGAGAGAGAAATGTTGGAGATGATGCTTCTTTTCATGTTTTCACTTCCATTTCATAAGGCACACACTCGAACATTCGTTCTTTTTTGTGCTTGATTGAAAATTGCTCCCACCGATGGGATGATTACAGTCAACATAGTAAAGAGGAAAAACTATAAACTACGACCAGCTCATCGCGTTCTTCATTCAAACGTAAAAAAACCAAGAAGAACAAGAAGATGCTTAAGAATGGCTTACATATTTTTTTTGTCGCCTCCTACAAACATTTCATTCTTTTTTCTCTTTTTTACTACGAAAAATGTGACAACCTTAGAAAATTGTTGAAAAATTGGAAAACTCAATTGCATTGTATCATCATCATCATCATTAACAAAAAAATGTGTATCCCGCGTACATTTTTGTTTCTTTTCGTTCATTTTGAAATGGCAAAAATTTTCTTAAAAATTGAAAGTAATTTGCTGTTTCGAATCAATGCAAAAAATGGTTTTGTTTTCACTTCAAAAAAGTATTCTCCTCACTTAACTCCAATAAGATGTGTACCCCCTCGGCTCATTAAAAACAAAAAGGGTTAACAATTGTGTAAACGAAAATTAAGATGATTACCTGATCAATTTAGACAATCACATAAATTCCTTAGGAAAATACAATTTTTTCTTTTTTCTTGGAACTCGCTCAAAAAGCAAATCAGCAAAGAATATATATTCCCACAAGAACTCAGAATTTACGTTGCATCATCATCATCACAAAAAAGTCACTTTGTTGATCCAAACCCGACATGAAGGTCTTCATTCATTCATAAAAAATTTCCTCTTCTCAATTAGTGTAATTTGTACACAGAGTACAGCTACAATTTATATTTATAACAATTTGTAACTGTACAATCCAACGACAATTTTCACCCCCAATACCAGTTTCATTTCACACATTCCAATCCACAAATGCAAATTTCATTTGACAAATCTCAATCTCAGTTTCAGATTCATTCACAGAGACAGAGAATTTATTTTTGCGGGCAAGAGAGGCGCACACAATAAGAGCATAACCACGCACCGTATGCAAAAAGGTAGATCCGCTAACAGTACACTCGTTTCATCATCACACTTTTGCTCCCTTTTTTCACTCAATTAGGAGTCTTGTCACGTCACCTTAAAGTACACTCGGGATTTTTTTTCAAGCTGAGGCTGAGTTTACAACTTTTATACGTACATACGACACCTTCAACACACACACCGGCGAACACTTCGCTCACTCAAAGCTAACTGTCGTCCAAGCTAAGAGGCTGACGCTGAAGCTGAGAAGAACAGTGTTACAAAAATGTACACGAGAAAAATATGTGTGCTTATGCATATCAGCTATCAGAGCCACACAGCACAAACAACAAAACAAGTATCAACATCAACTCCAAAGAGTAAAGTGGATTGGATGTATACTCGCATCGCATTCATGTGCATATCATCTGATTATGGTTAAGAGTGGATTGGATATATAAGTCTTCCCTACACAACACCAAGACCAAATCTACAAAAACTCGTCAACAGTTGAGTATATATTATGCACACCGTAGACAATATAAAAGGCTACTTTTATCAGTGACATTCCTTCGTAAATGGATACTGTTTAGGGATACGTATGCATCCCACAGCTAGACTTAAATAGTAACAATGTAATGAGCTCTACACACACAATTTTATCCTTCTCGCATCACACTCATCTACTTGTTGCTGCCCTATTGTTAGCTGAGGGAATAGGGAATTCATATACACACTTTTCGAAAAGGAATTTTTATGCTTAGGTGCAACAATGTGCCATGCCGTGAATAGATGAGTAGATAGGATGCATATCATATCATCCTTTTGTGGAGTTGGAGTAGTTGGACTGCGCATACCAAACAAAATTTGTGTGTGTGCTTTTGTGAACTTTAATGAGAGTAGGTATATTATTATTATCCTTTAAGTTGAGAGTATGTGCATATGCACCATCAAAGTTTTAAAATGCATTACCTATACCGTATATGACTAATACTACTATAACAATATCACATTTTTACTGTCTTCGTCTATTTGTCAGAATTGTATCCAAATCCATGATCCAATCTTCCTTTGTATGGCTGAAAGTACGAAGTGTGTGAAGCTAGTTAAATATATGCAAGTTGAGTGAGAGAATGCACCGCGTACTAAAAACATTAGAGATAATCATCATATTTTTCTCTAACAATTTTCTCATCTCTTTCGGCCACGATTATCTTCGTAATAGTCTTCTTCTTATGCGTTCTTAAATATTTTCCATGTGCTCAAGATAAGCTTTCTAATCACCTCAGACCGTTGCGCAAAATTATTTTTCATGAAAAAAACGAGTGCAAATACTTTATTATAAAGCCACACTCACTCCTCCTCTTATTAAATCAGAGATCAAATTTCGTAAACGAACGTGAAAAAAAATTATGATAAAAAATAAATATAAAAGATTTCTCACAGAAACTTGAACGATGATGAACTTAAAGTTCGTCATCATCATCATTATACTAATCAACATTTTCTTTTCAATAATTTACACACTTTTTTAATAAGGGTTCAAATGGAAGGCAAACGCCCTCTTCAACACATCATCTATCTAAATGAAAATGGGATGTTATTTCTTTGCAAAGAAGAAAAAACCTCGTTTAAAACAAATATTTTATAATTATAGAGTAAACCCAGAAGCTTTAAATAATTTTAATCATTCTTCCATTTCAATCACAAAGTCTAGACTTGTGAAGTTTTCCCCAGATTTCATAAAGGGATTTTAATTGCTTATAAATTTAGGTGCATATCCACACTTTCGACAAATAAATATATGATGCCTGCAAACTTTAATGCATAATTTAGCAAAGGAAGAGTCATCATCATCATCTCTATTTTTGTGAAGCACACAAAAGGAAACGTTTAAACTCTTAAAGGTAATAATATAAGACATGCTTTTTCTACATTGAAGATGACAAAGAAAAAAAGGTGTACAATTTATGTCTGATATTTTATTATTGCTTCTGTTGATAAAAAATAGATAAACATTTTATATATTTTTTACTTGTTTTTCCTTGTGTGTGAGTGTTGTGATTACTTGTTGAAACTCAACTGAAACTCAAAACTTTTTCCTTTTTTTGTGTGCGTGTTAATGTTTGAATGTTATCACATCAGTAGCTTCTCTATATGCCTTATATATCTCAATCACAACACAATAATCACAAACATTTTTAATAGGAAAAAAACACAAGAGAGAAAGAAATATCAGAGATTTTCTAATATCAAGACTCAAGAGTAGTCAAGAGAGAAAAATTAGGTCAGTGTTCCTTTTTTGATGGGATATAGACGAAGAGGAGGATGCGTGGATGGATAAGATTATTTGGGTACAAACAACATATATTCTGAAAAAAATTGTATCGTGTGTGTGTTGTTGGTTGTACAATTTTTTATAGCAAAAATCCTTAAAAAGAGAGCTTTAATGTCGATGTGTGCACTACTTCATTTTATGGTGTTTGGTGCCGTCATCCTCCTCCTACCCACATGTATTTCCTTCATGGTTTATGAACTCATCTTCATCCCCCCTCTCTTAATGAATGTGACTTGGGTTTAACTTTATCGCTAATTTTTTAAGGCGGTCACCATTTCCAATATCAAAAAAATTTGCTCGCAATCGTAAACAACTCCTCGCCGTATATCGCATCCTCATAATTTTCTTTGTGGTGGGGTTGATTTGGTGTGTGGTGCCGGTGCGTGTAGTATTTTTTTCGCATTCATAAATTAAAATTGAGAATTAGATTTTCTTCCATCTTTTTAACCAACACGCACATCTTTCGCTCCTTTACTCTCAATTCTCAAATTGCTTCATTCAAGCTGAAAGTAAAGGGACGGGAGGAAACTTTGAAAATTCGAAGATGAAGGGAGGGATATGAGATGGAGTCATTCATCTATCACAAAATTTATACTTTTACATGGTTGAGTGACGCAGAAGGCGACAGAAAAGAAAATAGGCTCAAGTATGCTAAGAGTATTGGTAATGAATTTTCGTTTTGTCGACACTTCTTTTCAACGTGTGCAGTGCAGGAATAGCTCAAGTAAAAGTAAATTTCCTCGCTCGCGCTTCGAGGAAAAAACCTCAAGACGTTTTTTAGTAAAGCGAGTGATGATGATAATGGTGACTCATACGAAGAAGTGTAAAGCGACATAAAAAAATCATGTCAGTTTCAGTCTTCAGAGGAACCTATAAACCCAGCTGATCCGTGACTGTGATTGTCAGCAGAGCTGAAAATGATGGGTATATTTCTTCTCGCGAGAAGAAGATATAAATAGAAGAAAATCAGTTTGTACTTGTGTATGTACCTCAATCCAACTCCATATATCCATGTAGCTTCTTTTTTTCTCTCACCTAACTTAAATATGACTCACAAAAGTCATAACCGATGATTTATAAAGTTCCATTGAAATGTGAAAAAATAAGATATGTATTCATTGGCTTATATTCTCTCTTTTCAAAGGAATCATAGACAATCACCCACAATAAAAATGAGAAGAATGGGAGAATTGTTGGGAATGGAAGTAAAACTGAAACTGAGAGCGCAACAAGTGTGTTTACGCACACACATATTTCACAGGACAAGAGGAGAGAGATGTACAAAAGTCCCATAAAAACTTTCTACTTCCTTTTGCACAAAAGTAATAACAGTTGTAAAAGGGAGGAGGAGGAGGAGACAGAGAAAAAATTGTCACACAAGAACACAACTCGACAACAACTCACACTTCTCTTCTCTTTTTTTGTTTCATCTCAGTTTCATTTTTCATGCTTGTTGCATTAAAGGAACAAGAAATATTATTAGAGCCAATTGTGTTCGTTCATAACCGCCGGTTTACTATAAGAATGTACTTACTATATATTTTCCTATGAAAATTATAGAATAAAGTAATACGGTTGATATGTGCGTATCGTGTCTCAATCTTTTGTAAAGTAATAATAATAATAATAATTTGTGTTTAAAGCTTGAGACACGATTCATCCTCAGTCTTTGTTCCTCTCTTCCTTTCAAGAGTAAGAAATTGGACCGTATAGTAAATGTTTTAAATAATCATAATCGCATACAATGTTCCTTAAAGGTGGGAGGAAGACAGGTATATTTTTCTACTCGTATCATAAATATAAATTAATGTGATAAAAATGAAACAGCAGCTTTCTGAAACAAGCTCCCTTCAAACAAAATGATTTAATTCATTGTCTCCTTTTAATCCTTTGTCTCTCCTGCGATAATCATATTTGGCGAACATGATGATGATAACAGTGAAAACAAGTCCCGTCATCATTCACCAAGACAAATGCGAACAAGTTTCAGTTTTTTTAGTAGCTTTAGCAAATCATCCGAAGATATATAACCGGAGGGGTTTAAATTCTTTCTCGTCCAATTTCATTCACCAAAAAAAAGTTTCGAAAAAAACGGGACCCGCTTCGAAAAGTTTTAAGAGTTTCTAAACTAAACTTTTTCCCTTTGTTCTTTTTATACATTAACATTTTTTACAAGCTAATAAAAATTGTCCTTTCCTCTTTATGGAATCAGAGGAGCTGTATATTTCAGTGAATGAATGGGAATTTAAATCACTACTATTCCGTATAAGTTGTCGGACACACACACCTCTTTCATTCCATATACGACAGACAGACTTGTATAATATACGATTTATACAATTTACAGTCATTAGAAAACATTTAAAAAAACGTTTCATACAAGACAGTTTTGAAAAAAAAGCTTCAGGGAATGAATGAACAAGAGCTAACCATCCAACCAATCCTGTACTAAAGCCATATATTCTGCCTATCGAAAGCATATATGTGCAACAATACAATACTATATCAGAGCACCGTTTTTATGTTGCCATTATATCCATCATTCATGTTCTAAAAAAGAGTTTATATACACATTTCAACAGGTTACAACTGAACACCACTATACCAACTACCGCACCAAAGCGGATAAAACAAAAAATAAAGTAACTTACGGTTTTTTATTTCTCTTCGAATAAAACAAAATAGGGGTATCTACACTCATTTCCTTTGGATTTTATAATGCAACTAGAAACTGCACTTTTTAAAAAATGTTTCAATCAGAGTATACCAAGGTTATCTTGATAAGAAGAAATATAATATGTGATATCTTTTCCGTATTAAAAGGTAGACAAAGTTACAATTATTACAATTATAATTTTTAAGTCCATCCGCCATCGTAGCCAGTCTCGAAACATGTACATGTTTTCCTCTTACACAATTCAGCCGGATAGAAGTTTTCAAGCAAGAAAGGTAACATTATGCCACATTTGTAACTTACTCCGATAGTTAATATCCCTTCAATCTGAAAGCAAGTTTTTTAATGTATGCAAAATCTGTGCATTGGGCTTCCTATTTTTTTAATGGTCTCATTGTCAGCAATCTTTTTTCGTTAAGTCTGCGATGATCTTTTGTGTCAGATGGATACATGCCTATGAACACACCGCCGCACATATTTATGGATGGACACATCCCGAAGGAATCGATCGACACTAGAGATCCGTTTCGTTCTACCTTGTTCGCTATGGTGGTGCAGTGCAGGCCGGTTAATGTTTTTTGATGATGGTAAAATGTAATGGTGCTGGTAGTGACGATGGAATGTGTGGTACTAACTCACATTCCTAGTTTCAAGATCATATCCCAAGTATCTATTTTTCCTTTCGAATCAACCTGTAAAAATTGCCCTTGATAGTTTAGCTCTCTGCTTTTTTTGTTCCTCTTCATCTTCGTGTCCCGTAAACTGATCACGGATCAAAAAAATCATCATCTATGACAAGACAATATTAGGGATATTATCTTGAAGGTGAAAAATATGTGATGAGAAAGGATGAAGATGAGAATGCAGTATCATCGACTATGTAGTACGTACTTACTACCGTCGCATATTTTTCATGCTCAAAGTTAACGAGTGTGTGTCACTAGGCAGAAAGAGAAGGAGAAAGATGACAAAGCGGAGAAATGAATCTTGATTCGTGATCATGATCATCATGACTGCCTCAAAGAAAAAGACGCATTTTTGCACCCTGGTACTAACGATGAATATGCAATGAGGAGATTCAGAACTTTTTTTTGTTGTGTGCATCCATTCACATCCAACTTCCAACATTCTAAATCTGTCTCGTGTAGAGCGCCTTGGGGAAATATGTACCCGAGAAAAATATGTATGTGAGGAAGGAGAACACACGCAAAGGATATGAATATAAAATATATATTTTGAGTATTTTACTTTGTTTGCCAATTATACGATGAATAGTATGTTTCCTTTTCTCCTGAATGCAACTAGAACTAATTGCCAGTTTTTTAGAGGCGCAAGAACGTTCGTGATGATTATGGTTGTGCTCAGATCCCGATAATTCGTGTGAGAGAAGTTTGACGAATATAAAAAATGCACACCTACAAAATTGAAATGAAGGGTTTCTTTCTGCTCCACACAGAGAAGGTGAGTCGGGAGAGAGAGATGATTAATGAGAGTTTTCCTTTTGCTCTTGTGCAAAAAAATGCACACACATACACACGTGACTAACTATGATTAGCGTATAACGATTCACAGTCAGCGTGCAATTTCGTCTGAGGAGTGTGGGACTGTGCACACTGCACGAGTGTGCGTAATCATAATCAGGTGCTATTTCCGTATTAATTTTCAGGCTAAATTTGATGAGAAATGATAATGTGTTTGTGTACCTGGGAGAAGGAGAGAGAGATATATATAAAATAAATTGAGTAATGCAGAGACACATGTGCACGTATCCTTCTTTCATAATCGGATTAAGGTTATAGTTTCATCTAATTTAAATATTGCGACGATGCTTAAACCAGTGTGACTTAACTTCAATCAGTGACGGATACTGTGACGGTGAAGGATATTAATTTAAATAAGACTGATTTAGATTCAAGTGTGAATATATTTTAGCATTATAAAATAAGACTTTATTTTAGAAATAGACATCCGGGGATAACTCTTCGGTTCAGTAACGAACTTGCACATTTATAGTTTAATTCAGCTCGAAAAGCATTGAAAATGATTAAAACCTTGTCTAACACAATAAAGCAATTCGAATAGATTTTTTATGTTTTGGTTCTTGACAATTTTTCTGTTGAATTGCAACGGTGGAGTGATCAGAGTATATAAAAAAATTTGATTTCAATTTGATGTGACATTTCCTTTTGCAAAAACTGTACGAGATTTGTCTCATGTTTTGTTCCACACTGCGAGTTTAGTTTTGTCCGACGAGATGAGATATATGTATGTTTGCGAAGATCTGGCACAACTTTCTCAACGCAATTTTAGAACACTCATGTTAAAATGGTAAAACACATCACTATTATCCTCTTAAAGAAGCACTATTTTTCTGCCTCATTTAAGCATGTTTTCTGTCTGCCATCATTTGACTATCAAAATTGTGTCGATTTTATGCAACATTTCCTTTCTTGATTCGTATAAATAAAGTAGGAATAAAATTTATTTAAGTGTATATAAAAGTATCCTTTAGTGAGTGAGTCGCAGTTACCATCATCTATAGTATATCCTGACCATGAAAAAATTATGTATACAAACAGAAGCAACGGTATTTATGCTTTAGAACTCGTCATCAAATAAAAAATAGTTTAACTGCTTCTTCTCCTTTGATAGGAATAGGAAAATTATGTTTTTTGTCCTAATACATATTATATTTTTCAAAGTCATTTGCTTCTTCAGTCTTTTTTACCTGTCACATACAAATATATGTATATATGTATCTTCCTTCTCGTTTTTTCCATCTCAAGTCGACTTCCTCCCCAACTCCAACAAAGTTAAATGGATTTGTTTATGTCTCTGTTCTTTAATCAAAGCGAGTCACCAGACCATGCCTGCCACAATACAATCGCTATAACCTTTTTCTTCTTCTCTGAAAATGATTATCTAATTGCAAAATTACCCCTTTATTACAAGAGTAGCAGGAGTGAGAGCACATAATATAATTTGCAACACAAGTTCAGTGTGGTCTCGTCTAGGAAAGGTATATGCAAATGAAGCGACATTAATATTACAAGATAATGATAATTCATAATTCTTTATGTGATTTAGTTAGTGTAACCTTCACCATCCACCAATTGCACCATATTATTTGCTTTTCCTTAGAGCGTTACGCAGCTACTTTAATAATGTGCACAGTTTAGTTAAACGAATACTTACGACAAGCTGACGACTACCTTGAAATGGAACACAATTTACTATACTACGACTATGTTTATCGTCATCATATTATTCACAATGAGACTGATCTGATAAAAGCATACTTAATGTGTCAGTGCCTGTGGCACTGGCACCGATAATAATGCACATACAAGTCAAACAAAACAGGATGCGTGGTGCACGGCAGCACATGCATACTTCTAAAATTAGCTTTAGTTGCAAATATTTTTATCGCATAACGATGATCATCAAACTTGAATATAAAATTCAGATACAAAAACATACACATAAAAAATGTTTATTACACAGCGAGCATCAAGATCAGACGCAGTTTTTTTTTGTTTGGAGGAATTGTGCAAGAGAAAATAATATGCGGTGTAAGTTACAAAAAAAGCTTTCAGATCGCAGAAGATATAAATTATGGAACTTGGATTGGATTTAACCTCGGGATCTCTGGCGAATATTTTCAACTAAACCGGTAGCAAAAAAATGATTATGATCCAATCTGACAGGTAAAAATACAAGATATTATGTATTCTCGGTGAGGTAAATCAAATCCATATCATCCACAGTTCATCATAATCAGCCATTTGAAACCTGAGGATTAACTGTGTTTCGCTAATAAACAGAGAGAGAAAAATACGCTAACTTCACCGAGAAACCTTAAACCTTACCATGATTTTTTGTTGGATATCCATAAACTTAATTAGAAAGGAAAATATACAGTTTTTTAATCCAAGATCTGCCTCATATATTTTTATAACAAAGTCAGTAAGTCAGTAGCAGCAAAATAAAATATTGGCTATTAAATCGGACTTCGGCAAAAAATCAAAAACTTCCTTAACGAACCCAACACAAAAACAATAAAAGTCGGAATGAATGATTGGTCGATGTATCACACAAGTCACACAAACGAACTTGTTAAAAAAAACTTAATGGGAAAAGCCAAGCCCACCTGACGAACATGAAGTAACAGATGTGTTACAGATATCGATTTTTTATAAATATATTCGCAACCCAATTACGCAACAGTTTTCCTTTATTCATCTATCGTAACTGATTGTTTTGGTGTGGCTCATCGTGTTCCATTATTACAATCCTCTGCAGAACCCGAAAAATCAAACAAACAAAACCTGCTGCGAGCAGAAATCGATCTTGAAAAGATGTACACAGATTCATATATTTTGACTGCTCTGAATTATGTAAATTATTCATGTCATTGTGTGTTAACCACCTGTAAAATCTCATTGAGAGAAATCCCCTAGCCACAATGACACAAACTTGCAGAGAAACAAAATTTCAAAACTGATCATTACACCAACAAGCCTCTCTCTTGTCTTTCATTAAATAGTCAACCAAAACAAGCCTTTGATTCCGAATCTGGATAAAAAACAAGATTCTTGCGTGTGTGCGATGCAGATATATTTGCACTTTGCACACTTACGATAGATATTCACAAAAAAGAGTATCCATATCTTTATTTCAATCATCACAAGCCTTAACCCTTTTTTACCCGATCCTGTATTTACCGTTGTCAGCTACATATATCGTAATAATAATAATACACTATAACGCGCCCACGAAAACAAGAAAAAAACTTGTAAAAAAATCCTAGTTTGCATTTTGCACCAGACCAGGATGCAGAGAAGATCTTCTCATGTTGCGGGTTTTTCATTCATGAAAATCAACTGATCGTCAGTCAGGAGCAAAAATTAGGTAGCTTTTTATTCGTTTGACTCAACAAGTTAAGTAGCAAAAGCGGTAATTGTAGTTGAATTTTACAACTTTCAAGTCCGCAAATCCTACGAAGCAAATTTTATGATAGTCAAAAATCCCTGTACCAACAACAAACTATATACATAGCTCGAGGCTCTTTTTTTCGGTGCTTTGTCTTTTTTCTATCTTAATCTTACTTAGTTCACGACATGAGAGAGAAGGACGCACCAAAAGCTACCTGCACCTTATTAGCTTTGACCTGATCACTGATGAACCATTCATCTCAATTTTCCTGTCCATCTATCACACATAAAAACATCAAGTTACGTAAATTCTACTCACAAAATATCTCTATGCATTATTTAAAACAATCATTTGACTTGTTTTTTTTACCCTGACATCCTTCTACCGTCAAACGGTAATAGATATATCGATTCATTACAAAATGTTCATCATTCCAACTACTCCAATAAAGCATGTTTTTATGACTTTTTCTCTTGAATAAACTTATTAGTATATAATATGTCGGTATTTGAAAAAATCCATAGTGGCAGAACTTTCATTTCCCACAAATATGCATCAATCGGATTCCCACAGTTGTGAGGCGATGAGGAGGAATGATAATGGCGATTGTGAATGTGGCATTTAAATGAGCTGTACGAACTAAAAACTGTGAACTCAACTCCGTCATCAGAACAGAAGCGTAATTTCGCTTTGCACAGGGAAAAAGAAAGCCTTTTCAAAAGGAAAACAAGTGAAGTGGTTTGGTTGCACAAACCAGTGATTTTGTTCTCTTGTGATTTCCTCAAACCGTTTACAGAACTGAAGCATATTTTTTTTATATTCTTCTTCTTCAAACAGATGTATAGAGAGACACTATACCACCGGTGGTGTATAGTGTGGTGGTAAGGTGGTGGGAATGAGAGCAGGGTGGTTTTAATGATAGCGCAGAAAATGGTGGTGGAAAAAAAAGTGTCATGTGAAGCACGACACATTCTCTACAACTTCCACCTGAAGCCGCATATTGCGCAGAGTTGTAAAATGTCCATTTACTTTCAATTCTCTGGGAGAAAAAAATATATCTCGTTATAGTCTCATCTCGCCACCTGACATCATGTTACATATAAGATGAGACGAGGCAGCTGCAAACTGCAAATCGCTTTTGTCATCGTCACTTGGGAATAAAAAAGCCGATTGGTGGAAAGAGATGATGATGCTGAGGAAAGAATGAATGTACGATTCGAAAAAAAAGTAGCCACATGAATTGGTTGAATGAGCGTCAAGAAGAATCGATTGAAGAATGCGATGCGAACCTGAGAGCACTCCAATTGTTTGTCACCACCGCTAATGTGATTTTTTTTCGTGTTTTCATTGAGAAATAATAAAAGTAGCTCGTGAGTTTCTTTGAGTAAACCACATTCAGCGAAAGTGCTTCGAGATGTGTTCAATATTAAAAGTAAATTTGAAAATCAGAATCCGGAGTAATTGAAGCGTTTCGGTAATTTTAACCATTGTATCGTCGAAAAGAGTTTGAAAAATATTTTACCAACCTGAATTCAGGGGATGCAATCGTTAGTCATCAGATTTTGCATATTATTTTAAGTTGAATCATAGTCCATGAAACGATTTAATTTCCATCCGAGCTTTCTTCCACAAATACAAAGTAATAGCACCATACCACCTGTGGAAAATATTAGTGGAGTACATTTTATTATTTTTTGTAGCAACGTTCTACTTCATCATTCATCATCACTATCACGTTTGAACTTATACGCGCACACTGTAATGACAGTTAATTACGGTTTACGGTAACGTCTAACTGTAAAATTGAATAACAATTTCCCACAAAAAGAGGTGGATTTGATTTCCCTTGTTTTTGCTTTCAAACTCATATGCGAGTGACAGAAAAGTAATTAGCATATCAACGAATTCCGTGAACCATCATCTCATCAACAAACTGTTTCATGGTGGTTGAGTGAACCTTGCAATTATCATGTTACGTTTGATGCTAGTTTTTTCTTCTTCTTCAGGTGAGAGTCATTAAGCTAATCAAATCAACGAGGATGTTGACACATTTGACAGTTGCGAATTACGTTAGTCAAGCTGAGTCAGTTTTTATATTATATTCCCCTTCTCAACTTGATCTTGATGACACACAAGAAAATGTATTCATGCAGTGACACTTTTGCGTGAATTAATGACGACGATTACAACACAACAAAAAATAGCAACGGGATGTTTTGTACGGAATCGAATTAGAATTGACACAATCGACAATGCCAACAATGGATCATTTGCCATGTGCAAAAGGAATCATCGTTGAATATGAAAAATGATGACTATTAGTATACATATATAGATACCATGGCTTGACTAACTAAAGCGGATATGTTAGTGCCAGTGTCAAATACCCCAAATGATAAATAATGAAAGGGGTGCATTTTCATCCTTCAAATTATTTTGACTTTTACATCAATCAGAAGTTACAAAGTCATTTCCGATACATGAAAAAGTATCATGCGAAAAGCCAAGCTGTGTGGTTTAGTGCTGGTGTTAGCTCCATACTCAAAAAATCTATCATATATATCCCATTAACTTAACACTAACATTAAATATCCTCTAGTCATTTTTGTATCCTTTAAATCTCTCTCCCTGTGGCCAATGCAATGCTAAAATACCTGCCATGCTAATACTTCAAATGTCCCATTGAATTTCCACCAAACAATGGGCAAAGCAAATCAAGAAAATTAAGTTTCAATGTTAAACACTCTCGGCATCTCAACTTCTCAAAACCTCACCAGAAGCTTACTGAAAAAAAATCTTAATCTTTTAGCATTTAATACTTAATACATTTTTGTTGGCAATTTGCTAACTTCTCTCAGAGAACTATGCAAGGTGCAAGCCAAATTGCATTGTTGCACACATTCCTTTTCATTCTTATCTATCTCCTTTTAAACATGTTTCACTCGTGACGATATATGCGATGATGATCGTATCATGTAATCATGCTCCTTGACTTGTGTGTATTTATATGTACATTTTAGTATTAAGGTTAATATACTTCTTGCAGTCATTTGTTAAATTCCTTTTTATATCACAACAATCAACTTCCTCTGCACTTTAGCAACATGACATTTTTCTTTCCAGCTACTGATCACGATCACACACATACGGACCGAAAAGGTTACACTATGAACATGAAAGAGTGTGTATGCGTGTATATGCTCACACTACAACAATTAACCTTTTCAGAGTTGCGTTAACAGTTACAACAGAATCAATTTTCCTCGACATAATTCAGTAAAAAAAACATGAAAGTCACTGAGCACCATTAACAAGCCAAAAAAAGTGTCACCGTCACCAGTCACCATCACCCTGCTGATTCCATTTCCTGTCGTCGTAACCCTTTTCACAGTCACAATTACAATTAGCCTCATCGACATTTTATTACAAAACAAACAAGAGCTACCGCTACCGGCATACATTTCATGAACAACAACAAAAATTTACAGCAACTTTTGTATCCTCTGATTCCTTCCTCTGAAAAAAGTACAAGTGTAGCGTTTTCTTACATAATTGCTCATTTAAATTGTTCAACAAAAAGGGCAGAACAAGAATACTCTCGGTACAGTTGTAAGGAAGCCGTAAATGATGGTGGTTAAACAAAACATTTTTCAGAGGGACGCAAGCGTGCATTGAACAAATTTTTAACCGTATTTTTTCCAAGAAAAAACTACTTTGTTTAAGGTGAATAGGGAGACTTCACACAGAGCCAAAGTGCATACAAAACTCACCTTGACAAAGTTATACTCGTTTAAGAGCTGACATTTAAACACAACTATTGACAATTTTACTTACCTAAGGGGATTGACAGCGAGGGACATGCCTTGTTACAAATCACCGTTACAATTGATCCATGTTTTAGATAATAATACTCATTTTTTATCTTGTGCAACTACCATTAATTTTCTAGACACATCGAACTCGAAAAAAAATATATACGCACAAAATGTCTTCCTGCACGTCTACCAATATCAATTTTTTTAAAACAAAATTGTGTAACATTAAATCAAAATAACAACCCAAGCCAACTTATTGAGGTAGTCTCACGTGAGAAAAAAAGCAAGTCTAATAGCCCTCCTCCTGTAATTTTTTAGCACCCTCAACCATTTTGCACTTGTTTGTTAATAGATTAGAAGAATAGGGAAAGAAGCTTGAGTTGTAAAAAATATTGTAATTGTAAACTTTTGAGAAAAATACGTTTCAACGTTTAGCAGGATATAACGTTAGATGCATTGATGGAAAGAACTGGGAAAAAGAAGTTTGTGTTTATATCTTTTATTGTTTTAAAACGTGCAGTGGGCATGCACCACTGAATTGAAACAAGAAAAAAGGATTTGAAAAAAATAAACTGTTTTACGCTGTGGGATACGAGTACGAGACGATACATGGTAGATTATTTTTAAAAAGACAATGCAATTGAATTTGATAGGTTAAACCGTTCCTATTTTTCGTAATTCAACTTCAACTGTCTTCTGCTGTGGTGTGGTTATGTTACGATACGCGAGAGCCAAAAAAAAGTAACACATTCATGCAACCTGTCGATGTTCATGTCATGTTGCATGACAAAAGGTTAAAGAAAAGTGTCTGTGTGAAGTGAAGATATGTGATAGATGCGGTGTTGGCTGTATGCACATGACATGACATGCAACATGACACAACGTTAAAAAAACAAATAAGGGGAACATTTGCAAAATACCTTATTGTGTAATTAACGTCATGAAAAGGAGAATTTTTTCTTCTTAGTTTTATAGACAAAAATGATACGTTGTACGTGTGCTTCACAGTAGTTCACTCCCAAGAAGAAGAAAATCCCTCTAGCTATTTACCTTTGCTTTTCAAGTCGGTAGCGCTATCTTGCACAAATAGAAAACGCAAATAGAATACAATTTGTAAAGTTAATTTTACTTAAGAAGTTCCGAGAAAGAGGAAATATTTTAAGTACCTAAGTAAATGTTTGCTATTTTCCTTTAAGTATAAATCCTGCAAAAAAACCGTACGTGTCTCAATCACAAACATCCGCATATTTTTCTTATAATAAGTTTCAAGCACGGTGATAAATCAAAAAGGCAAATCTCTATCAAATCGACTTAAATCCTTGTTTTAGTAGCATTTGAGTGTGCACCGATGCGAGAAAATACAGAGAGGTGGAAGTGGAAACTGTTTTTCAATCAAATTATCTTCAATCACAATCCCATCACACACCACCAAATTCTCAACATTTTATGACTCAATTCCATTTCCTGCTTTGTCTTGAAAAATTATATTCTAATCTTCCCAGCTCGTTTGTAATCCAAAGAGTGAATCTCAAGTTTTACACCTAAAAAATCCCTTGATATTTTCAGATGAATCAGAGGATATGCTGCCACGATTCGACAAGACTATATCAAGATCCATTTAGTGTTCCAATCAGAACACGAAATCAATATATTGTGTTTTCTTGGTACTGACAAGATGCGATGATGATTAGGTCAACAAGAGCTTACTATTGTGTAGGCATTTCACCTGACTCTGATCTTGTTAACAACAACATCACATCCACTCCTCCACCTACATCCACATCCGTGTCCCTCTCCTCGAAATGCTGACACTGACATGCGCTCACACACGCGTACCCCTAATCACCCATCACACACACGCCTTCTTCACAACATTATCTCGCTAAATATTCATCATTTGTTCACACAAAAACATAGGAATATCATTAACATTAATCCCCTAAAGCGAAGAGGAAGAAAAATCCATATATACCTTCCAAAAAACATTCTCTACCTGGCGCATTTTGTTCATTACTTCAATGTCCTTTTGATTACTCACTCCATCACTATTATTAAATTAACTACTGTTCTGGCTCACAGCAGCACTACGCGAAAATGAGGAGAGGAGAGAAAAAATTGATGCCAAAAAAATTCTATCCAAATCCAATTACGATAGTGTGCCCACCGCTGCTCTTCACAAGGACTCCTTTTTTATGTTGAATACTTTTTTATGTCGGATTGGATCACCTGAGCATGTCTCACAGTCACTATAAAATTGCTACTGTGCATATACACATCGTCTAATGAATAGCTGATGATTAACTCAACTAGGAACAAAGAGTTGCGGGAAACCCTTTAATTAATTGAGGGGGGATGAGGCATGAAGTGAAGCTCTAGCTACATGCCACCAAATAAGTTGTCGATATATACTCACCCAAACTAAAACACACGCTTCATGAACCATGTGTCCCTCAAGTAATTACAAAGCGTAAATGTCGTGAAGTATAGCACAATTATTATTACATGTGGGGAGCGAACGCACACTTCTTTCTGCAAGGCATGACTTCATTGTAAATTTTTTAGTGCTAATCACTTCCTTCGCGTCGAGAATCTAAAAGTAGTAAATCCAAATCCGTACAACTTTTAGTGGCAAAAAATATATGGCTTCTTTTTTATTATGATATTTTTATTTTTGCTTGTTTGATCAACATGTCGATAAACTGACAGCGAAATGGTCGATGTTTATATATGATGAAAGCAGGCCAGATGCAACACTACAAACCATATATTATTATGAGCTTTATATTTTCTTGGTTAAAAAGGTAAACATTATAATTTAATTATGGAAAAGAGAGAGTGACGATGACATATAGAAAAGCTTATGGGATGATGTGATATAATATTGCATACGTAAGAAAGTATAGACATGTGTGTTTTACTTTTTTAAGGAATAATCCATGTAATCACTGGCAATCATTTCATTACTAAATCTACAAAGGAGAGTGAAACAATAGGCGATAAAAAAGAGCGCTCTTCAACTCTTCCATCGCCATATTGCACGCACTCTCTTTCATCATACTGTCACAAGTCATAAAAAAGTATACATTGCGTATGCTAACTGTATGATGTGATGATTATGATTACAGTGTCTAATACGAGGATTGGATGTGGACATTTTTTTTCTCTTCTCAAACAATTTTATTTTGGTAATGATCCCCAAACTCTGTGGCCACGAAATGGACCACATCTTCAACGAACGGAACAAAAACAATTTATGTCTTGTGTTATGACAGTTTTCTAATTTCCATCTGTGACTTAAAAACACACTTGCCAATTTTCACTTTTCATATATATATTTGATTGTCATGAAAAAAAAAACGCTAACCGAAGCATACGAAGAAAAAGACAAGCAATGTCAACAAAAATATCATTTCGTTTGGCTTTGCATGCGCACACACGCGTAATTCTGAAGCTTGAGGCACGAACCAGATGTCAGATTTGGAAAAAAAATATTCGCAAAAAGGGAGTTATTTTCGTGTTCTTCACGCTCCGCCATATTCCATGTATACTAAAAAGGAGACATGACATGAGCGAGCGCATTTTCTGCATGAACTGTCAATAACAATAACTCGGACTGACTTGAAAACTGCATTTGCCATCATATCCCCATGAATATAAGGGATTTGCTCAGCGTGCACTCTGGCACGAACACTTTACCTTTGCTTTGAAATGAACAAGAGAAACAGACATTCAATTCTCAAAAAAATAACATTATCCCAATCTCCATCATATCCCATCCTAAACCTTCTCAAAGAAAAGTGTGCTGATTCCGAAATGGGATTTGCGTAAGTAAGTTTTTAAGCATTTGGAATTTGCTTCTCAACACGACACTGAGAGTGCTAAAGGCCACACATGGCAAAAAAGAAAGATTGAGATGCAGAAACATATAACGGTCGATAAAATTAAGAGACACGCTTCCCAGAGGAATGAAAAGTAAAGGTGAGATATGACCTACGAATTGGACATGTGTAACTTTTTGGCTCTGTTTTTTACACCAGAGATATTTTCCATGAGTCATGAAGATTTTTTCACTGGGATTCATCATCTCCTCTCTCTGGCAATACCATTTCCATTTCATCCACAAGTCCATAAATATATAAAAAAAAGTATCCGTGAACTATAATTTTGCTTGCTTAAAACCACCTTCGGCAAGAAACATAATCTGCTGTTCATGCTAATTTAAGTATGACGTCTAGCATTTTTCTGAAGCAATCGTGATGGTCATCGTAACTCAACAGTCGACACTCAAAACTCAAAACACTTTTTTCTTCTTGGAATTGGGAAATGGGAGAAGAAAAAATCCTATAAATAACACAGTAATCATCGCAGAAGCCGCCATCATTTGTAAAGTCTCCAACTTTATAATATTCCTGCCTTTGGCAGAAGAAGCATATTTACATGCTCTAGTTTAGGCATTACG
>JAQFZW010000757.1:0-43376 GCA_034687055.1 Heteromurus nitidus | reverse complement strand
GTTTTTATCATATAAAAGAACCTATGTACCAAGTCTCAAGCGAAAATTCCATATACACCTTGGAAGGTTCTCCTTGTGAGCTCCCTTTCAAATGGATGACCAAGAAAAAAATGAGTACCTTACATCCTACATTTTTTCTACATTTCTATGTAATCGACTTAAGGGATGAAAGGATATTGTGCGCTCGAGAACTAACGAAAATTGAATTTCCTATAATACAATGTGCAAAATTCTACCATGGACATAAGGAACTTGCCATTATACCTAATGGGGAAGTAGCCTTAACCTATAGATATGTCGGCTATAAAATGTTTACATTAAATGTATTGACTCGCGAGGCTATATATACTGTGTTAAATGGATCAGGAAAGACAGATACCACAAAGAATGCTTCTTCAATATTTCGGTGACATACAAAATTGTACTTACTGTAAATTCCTTATCGATCTCTGCTCATCCGTGAAAGTTCATCCAGAATAGTAGCAGCATTCAAGTAAATGAAAAAGGTAACCGTTAGACATACATTGTGATACGATACCCTGATGGAGGAAGATGAAAATGTATAATATGCCCAATTTTTAATTTACGTTGGGCTGAGCCAAATACATGGACTGGAGAAACATGATAAATTGCAAAGAAGGAAGCTCTTCTTTTTGTATTGCATTGCATACATGAAAACACCATAAACCACAATTTCACTCTCGTAGAATCGCACTATATAAGCATAAGCGATCCCCATTTGCATGGTTGACAAATCCATTTCAAAATAGACAGTGACAAAGTGACAGTTTAAAATCCATCATTCCATTCCAAGGCTTAAGATTATTTTATCTGTTTGCAATATGGATTGAAAGATGATAAATCGAGTTCGTATACCAGTATATTTCTTATTTTCAAAGTAAATCTCCCATCAAAATAAGGTTATAAATATTTGGTATTTTTGTGAGTATCCAATTAAACCCTTTGGTAGTTAAATTATATGTAAATACATATGTCTATCTCCATATTTTTACACTTCTAATTATTGATGTACTTGCCGACAGTAGGATTGGAACTGAGTTTACCGAAACAAATTACCCATTCAAACTTAAGTAACTGTATTGATATTGTATACACCGACTAGTAGCCATATATTCATCTAGTCTGCAGTGAAGAAGTCAGTTCAGGTTAGCTTGTGAAAACCGAGCGATCAAAGTTCCTTCACTCTTTCATCTTCGCCTAACTACATTATGCCAAGGTTTCTAGTTCCACCATCCATCCATCCATCCCCAAAGAACTGTACTTTACTCTGTATACTTTAACACTCTCACAGTCAATAAAAGAACGCTATATATTCCTCCTTGTTTTCGTCCCGGTAGTCGGTAGTACGTTTCGATGAAGTGAAAAGGAGCAAAAAGCACAAGTGAAAGTGTGTAATAGCATTTTTTCCGTTTTCCCTTGTGTTCCCTCTCACAAAGGAGTCAGCTCGCTCAGTTTTTTTCACTGGAAGGATACTAGTATACAGACCGTTTAGAATTGAAGTGAAATCCCCAAAGAAAACAAAAATATTCATGTACACTCACACACGTTTACTATGTGTTGTAGAGGTGAACTCTCAGTGAAAAACTAAGCTTCAGTATAAAAAAACGCTTCTTCGGTAGAGTTCATTTTTAATTAAAGAATCCATTAATCTCTTCCGCCGCACAGTGGTACTGACAAGTGCTAAAAAACTTGACTTCACATGTTTTTATGCAATACGTAACGTAACATATGTATGTGAGGGTAGCAGGAATCATCTCTCCTCTCCTACATCATCATGGTAGAGTGAAGGAAGTATAGAGAAAGTTAAGAAGGAAGTGAAAATATTTCGAAGGAAAGGCATCCTATACTTTTAATACTTGTAGACAGTGTTCTTGCTCACCGTCCTCAAAAAACGAGAGCAGAATGGGTAAAAACTTCATTTAAAGATTCAAAGGGAAAAACTCATAAGATGTTCCTTTCCGGTTCCGCTATTTCGCCAAGTCCTGAGAGATATGTATTTGCTCTGATATAACCTTTGTAGCACAGAATTGACTTCTGTTTAAAATTATACACTTTGTAATATTGTTAATTTGGATGGTACATATGAACCAAAGTGTATTTCCATTTCTAAAACTAACGTTGACGTGAGTCGCACTCTTTATATTAAAGTCTGTCAAGTGAAAGTTCACAGTTCCCATTCATGTTGCACCGCAATCCTCAAAATGGACTATAATTAGATACAATTTGCCAACCTTCAAAACTAAAAATAGAGGCTTTACATATTAGCCAACTTTGTGGGTTTACTGGAGCCTTTTGTTGCATAAAATGTACTGATTTCGGTGTGGTCTCATATAATTTTTTTATAAATATAGCATATATCGTTTAACAATATAGCTTTTTACAATGTAAAACTCCTTCCTGACTTTCCTCTTCTGTGCCGGATTCAACGTAGAAACCAGACAAGAGAGGAGAAGTGTCAAAACTGTTTCGCAAACTTTCCAATGCATGCATGACGAGAAACGGGGAAAGTAATAAAAATCTTTTTTATCCCTTTGCTACTTTATAAAATTACCTTCTATTATTATCATTGCCACATCCGCTTTCATTCAGCAAAACCATGCAAACTTTTGCAACTTGAATTTGTTTGACACCTTTTTCGAGCACTACGGTTCTTTTGTGAGAAAGTGTGAGAAGCCAGCCATGGGCTTGTAAAGGCCAGCATAACTAATTTGCCACACATGCTGTAGCTCATTGTGAGCTGGGAAAGTACTTCCACTCGACTTTCCTAATGAATTACGCTGTGGAGGGTAAATATAATCCCTGGAGCAGCTCTAGAGAAGTGCAAACATTACGTGTGTATTGCACATAACTGAATAATATACATTTTTGAAAGTTGTCATTTCCTCTCTTGTTCAGTCATACATATTCATAAGTGGGTGTTATGTAAGAAGCCTTGAGTACAATAACGTACATTGCATTGGGGCAAAGAATGTAGATGGAAATTGTGAAAGCTACAGACGAAAGTGACGGACGATATGCCTGTTCCAACTTTCGGGTCATTCATTTGCGACAGGCAGGCACAATACGTTTAATTACATATGCAATCGCATTTACTGCAAATTCACATATAAATTATCCTTACTTTTCTCGAATGGGAGAGAACGAAGGATGCAAGACTGGATTAAATATACATATCTGCACTTATTATAACCCATTTATCATTGTGAATGTTCCATTCTAGGTAATTTGGTTTGAGCCTCATTATGGAAACTCGCGTGGGATAACGAACGTGATATTTTATATTATGTGAGAGCTTATACGCTATAATGCACATCATAAAACACAACTTGCCTTTCCCCAGTATGCAACAAATGAAGGGTCGAAGTTCAGGAGGAGCTTGGCATGTTCCAACATAAATCTCTTGAGATTGAGGGACGTCAACTCGAATTCCGTGCTGATTGGCTCTACAACGCAGTCTGCTGAATCCTTAGCATTTGAGATGCGAAATTCCAAACCTTTTGCAAAAGGAGAAAGATTGAAGAGAGAGAATATTTTAACTTCAGCTCTGATTCCTGACAGTTACCAAATAATATTAAGTTGTAATGTAAGCTTTATTCAAAGAAATTGAGACGATAGTGCTTGTATAAGGTATATGGTTGCAAGATTGGATTGAGAGGAAAAAAGTTGAAAAATATACCTGATCGAAAATCACGAACTATTTTCGTATAAAACCATTCATAACGCTTTCCATGATTTGGCATGTCAATCTTGTGAACTACAATTTTCTCAGCTCGATCCACATGTAAGTTCCACACTTGACGCTTCTGCTCCTATTTCGAGAAGACACGCAAGAAAATACAAGAAGTTTTAATTGAAGAATGATTTCCAAACACATTTTCCCTACACTACTTGAGCTCTGCTGACATGCAGAAGAGAATCCAATAATTATATTGTACATTCCAGAGGTGAGTACAGATTTGCTTCGAGTGACACATAGTCAATAGTTCGCGAGGAATTCTCGTGGACGACCATCGACGAACCAGTAATATCGAGTATGTTTGACAAAGTTCAGAAAAAGCACATGAAAATACTGTCAACTGTTATTCACGACAACATTGAGCAGAATGATGGCAACATGTAATAAAATATTTTAATACATATTCCCACATATCGTAATACAGATGACGTATTCGCTGTACTGATGATTTACTTTGTTAAAGTTAATATACATTCCGAGAAAATTATTCTAGTTTCTCGACACTCGACATCTCTGTGAAGAAATCGTTTCTGCATGTCAGAAACTGAACAAACATGAATGAAACATGCAGCATGCATGCATCAATAAGCTTTACACCTTGATTCGCAGAAAGTTTTCAAAATGTCAAAGGTGAGTTGCTTGTTAGAGTTTCTAAGCCTGAAAGTAGAGGCAATTTTCTAACGAAATCTTGGATGTTATTTAAATAAAATGAAACGCTCATTTATTACTACTTTAGCTTTGCAATGCATAGGTTTTAATTACAAAAAACAATGAAAAAAGAGTGAACATTTTCTGTAAAAATGAATGCATGCAAGTCAAGTGGAAAGGAAGTAACGATGTGCTTACCTTCAAGTATATAGTTTCAACCGCAACGGTAAAGAAGTCTGGTATAATGGGCGCCTTTGGAGGAAAACTTTCTACCTGTAACCGTAATTCAAAATTTAGCGAAATGTTTGGCGAAATAACTAGTTATACATAAAAATCATTGAATATAATTATAACAGTTGCGTATAATGCAGGTTCCTACTAACATTCTCTTGAAGTTAATCTATGACATGCCTTTAAGATCTGCTATGCTTATTCATTCTTATAAAAATAAACTTACAGGATAAATGTCCGGGCAAAGTAAACCAGGCTGTTTCTCATTCCTGTTAGCAGTAGGTAGACCACTGCCACTGCCAAAAGGAGTTGAACCACTAATTTCACCGCCGTTATTACTATCATTCTCGTTAGTATTGCTACCTGTAGAAATACTATTCAAATTACTATTGGCCGTACTAAGCTGTGCTTCAGCCGCACTATTCGTGTTACTCCCCTCATTTCCACCACCACCGTCGCTCAAGGAGTTATCAAAATTGTCACTAATTATCTCATTATTTGGATTGCCAATGGGCTGCTGGCAGGCGCTAACTCCGCCTCCACTTTCTCCCGTTCTGGATACGATTACGAAGAGGGCTACTAGCAAATAATAATAAATTCCTTTCCCAGCTCCGCAATAATTGTGACTACTTCGACAAACCGGAACTTTCGCAAGAAGGGGATTAGCCACAGGGAAATCCGGGAGAGGTCGTAAATCCACTTGACTGTCACCAATTACTGACGCTAATCCACGTTCCCGGTGCTTTGCTCGTTTTAACAGTTTATAATTTCCTGTGATGCTACGAATACAAGGGGAGCATGAGAATGACGATGATGCATGTGGATTGTATCGCTTCTGAGATTTATTGATTGCGCTCATGTTCGATAAGTGCGTGTGAGATTTATCGTTCCTGCACGAATACATATTAAAATGCAACAAAAGCAGTCACTCTTTGAGGAGTTCTCAATACACTTCACATTTTTCTGACACGAACTAGTGTGATCTGACGAAGAAAGTTTCAGGTGCTTTCCCAAAGTTAAGCAAGTACTCGTGCATTTTGTACTTTCACTCGAACGAAATTAGGATTATTTCCAGGATACTTTTTGTTTAAACACAAGTCGCCACTAGTTTTTCAAGCAATCCTAAAATTAGGAAGTCTTGAACCTCACAATGGGGATTTGCAGTTCTTAATGGTCAATGAAAAGTGCAAGTAGCCACCATTATTATTTGTTTGGCAGCAGTGGCACTGGCACACACACTTGTGCTGTTATTGCATTGCCCAGCCAGGCCAGCGAGAACAATATCACTAAAAATATATATATACTTTGAGTACACACACAATGTATCCGTCACCAAGAACAAAAGTATGCTAATCTTTCCTCAGAGCATTTGTGTACACAGGGAAAGAGAGAGAGAGTAAACGATTGTGAACACTCAAAACATCCTTTCCTTTCCACGTCCGGACAAAAACAGGACTGATAGCGATACTGATGCATGAGGTCTTACCTAGTTACTAGACTAGACCCCTTCCTTCTCACTCTTTCTTCCCTACCTTGCAGCTGGGAGATAAAAATGTATAAGAGAAAGCGAAATGGAAACTAGCCAGCCCGGCGTACTCGTCTCATTCTAGCAAACTGACTGTATTGAAAAACGAACTTTTTAAAATTCATTCGCAAAATTAATTTAAAACATGCATTAATCTGGAACAAGTCCAATAAACTCACACCCCATACACTCCCACGGTTGTGACTAAAAATGAAACCAAAAGTGTGTGACCGCATATAAGTTACTTCCAACTTTATTGTGAATGATAGAGAATTCCAACTCTTCGACACGCTGCTTCATGTATGTATCTATCCTTCATGGTAACAGAAAGGGAAAACAGTGTTGGACCCGTTGGAGCAGTCATTCGCCGTATATGCTTGCGAACGAGAAGGGGGAAGCAGGAGAGTGAGTGAGTAATACAAACGAGCACCGTGCTTGCTGCTTGCTCTGCACTGCTTTCTTCTCACACTCACCACGCTCCCCTATTCCGACATATATTCATACATACCCACTCGGAAGACTGCTATTATCCGGAAGTTAGTAGGGTTCTACGTGTACCACACTACTCCGACAGAGTTTTTACGTGAAACATACGGGTATGTGCATTGTACATGAGCATAGGGTTTCGTAACTCAACACTCCACACATATTTAAGTAATACCTATAATGCTTACGATACAATGCTGGAAGCTATGGGTATAAACTGGAGCTGGAGAAAGTATAAATACACATTTTCCCGTAACAATTTAGATGCATACATATGCAAAATGTGTTAGTATGTATGAATGTACATAATATCTTATCTTCCATTTCTCCTATGTTTGTACAAGAGCTTATGGGCATATATGACATAATATGAATTCCATAGGTTTAGTGATTGTTCGCTTTTCTCCTTCCCTGCCTCCCTTTTGACTACTACTAACGATAAGTACATAGGTAATACACTTGAAAGTAACACTCATGCTGTATATATGCTGATCTAAAAAATACGCGACGCTCCTTCAGCTTTCATCTCAATATAATAATATTCTGTTTTGTATCGCATTACTCACTACTTATTCAAGTTCGTCTTTCACTTCTTCGAATCTACATGCGTATCAACATCAAGCCTTTCTAATCTTTAATACAGGATTTCAAAACCTTCGAACGTGTTTCTACATAACATCCCTGGCATCTTAGAATCTTAGCAGTAACAAGTGTTCTACTCAGTTTCATATGGTACTCCTACTCTTTCATAAAGGAAATGCTGGCGTAAAAGAGTTTATTCAAGGAACTGAGACCCTTCGAAGCTATAGCTTACAAGTTATTTCAATGTAAAACGGGAGTACGAATGTACGCGTCCTCCGTCCTCCTCGAAAAAAGGAGCTGGGATAGGCTTAGGTTTTTTCTTCGTATTTCGCAGTTCGTGGATTTAAGTCGTAATCGTAATATATTTTTTCAGATCCTCTTTGTTGTTGGTTTCATATTTGAGCTTCGTATGGAAATTGTACCATTGCGAAGTTCGCTTGGTTAGGATGCTTGAACTTGTCATTTCGACACAATAAGCAACGAATATTCCGCTACGACAGACGACATAAAAGATAACCTGGGTTGAATTCAAGACTTGTGTGATGGACTAAATCCATGTTCCGTAGCAATAATCACAAAACCTAGATTCTGCAATTTTAGAAACGTTAGAACCTCGCGGGACATTACGGATAACTTCTATTCGCGCTTTGATTTTTCTGCTTTAATTTAACTGACATTCTCCCACAGCTTCCACGCAAGAAATCTTCAAAGGAATTTCGTTTATGTTGTTATTCAATGTATCTTCCTTATAACCTGAGAATACGAGAATGTGGTGGTGGTGGTGATGATGATGATCGAGATCTCAAATTACTGGCTGCAAGGCAAGCACCTTGGTATTATCATTCTGATCTTTTTGAGGTAAAGAAAACTAGGAACGTTTCCAAAAGCGAACTGATCAAATAAAAGGTAGCTGTGTGGAAGAAAGCTCTTCTATTCTTTGGATTCTTTCTTTTTTATTTTCCTTGGCGTACCCTTCCTCCATTCTATTCCTTTTGTAGCACACCGGTGAACGTGGTGGCGGTGTGTTAAGTAAAACCTAGAGTATTTTAAGGTATTTTCTACCTTTTTTACTTCCTGTGGGCACAAAACGCCTTTTCAACCTCTTTTTTACAGTTCTCCTTCCGACTTATGACAAAGAAAGTGGAGTATTACTACTGCGCTGGCTTTTTTTCTCCCGAGCCCAAGCCCTTCTTGATCATTTTCTTTACATTATTGCACATGAAAGAGGTCCTTTTCCTTGACTTAAGTTTCCTCAAGTAGGATCATGTATCTTCCTTAGTAGTCGCCATTATTGCCATTGCCATTCCACTCAGGACCACATGCAAGCATTCATTCTTCTCTCCTCTTCTTTTTTTACTCTTCTTCTCCTTCCATTTCATTGTCGGCGAAAGCATTTCTCTCTCCTCATGCCTTTTCTTGTGTGTTTTACTTATATATACACAATGTTTACATTGTGCGATGGCAGTCTTCCCAACTTAAACTTTTTAGCTGGATGCAGTTTCGCGTAGAGATATGTTGTTGTAACTCTCTAACTTGTCTTCTGCTGGTAGCTGAAAACTGCCTTTTTCTCGCGTACATAGCAAGACACACATGGTGCACCAGCAGTAAGAAGAAGTTGTAGAAATAGCAGTCATTTTGTTGAAACGAGACAACATATATTATCCCGAATGAAAACTTGAAACAAGCTGGCATTCTCAAAAGAAACGTAGAGATATGCAAGGAAGAAGCATTAAGATGCATGTGTGTGTGAGCAAACAAAACAAAAACAAGAGAAAGCGAAAGCAGTTTCCACTTGATACACTACTTCTTTTTTACAGAAGAAGGAAAGAGATCAGAGAATCTCTCAGCAAGTCTTCAGCCGTTGCTGCGGTTGTAGAGTTAGTTTTCGCCGTTCCATTTCTTACCTTTAATCTTTATCTTGTTATGTGTTGTGTACATACACACACAGAGAGAAATGTACCTAATTTCGCTTACCCTCTTTCCCCTTTTTCTTCTTCTTCCTTTTACCTCATTTCTGCTATCTTTCCTTTCCCACAAAGTCGTATATCAAGGAGAAAATACGACTCTCGGCTCCACCAACAGTTGTAGTCCAAACGTGTGCCAAAAAATTGGACCAGCAGTTTTATTGTTGTGAGTAAAGAAAAGAGAGGAAAGAAAGAAAGCAAGAAAAGGTAGAGAAGGAGAATGTTATGCTTTCATTTTCTAAAAGTTAGTGTCGTATAATCGAAAAGCAAAAGGGTTTTCTCCTCTCTGGTCCTAAAATTGTGAATTGTGGATGGCAATAATAACATTCTTTGATATTACTCAAACGACACACTAAAACATTATATCAAGACTTTCTCTCTGGAATGCTATCCTCAGACAGAAAATGGGGATGGGATAGGTAGTGTGTGGTCCGGGACTCCAACAAAATATATAGCTTTATATCATTTTCTATGGGCTTATTTTCTATATCCTTTTGGCTCGGACGACCACAAAGAGAATTTAATGAAGGGAGAAGGGGAAAGGGGCTAACTCTCAAGGAGGCTCGTTAAACATTCACAAAGTAGTCAGCAATGAATGGACGTGGATAGGTACGTATATGAAAGTGGAGAAGTTCGAAATTCGAAAGGATTTTTGTGCTTACCAAACATTTTCAATCACTTCATTTTTGGCGTTAGAATACAATTTTGCTACGTTATTGAAGATGCTGACATTTAATTGTTCAATCAAGATTTGGCAAAAAAGAGTTACGATTTATACCAACCTTGCACAAATGCATCACATCACATGCCTTACCCCCAAAAAGCTCATTTTTCTGTAACAGAATGCAAGCTTTTGCTTCTTCATTTTTACTTTGATTTTTTTGGGAGTGTGACGACCTCGTTCCTCTCGTCTTAGCTCCCAATCCCAAGCGCTCAGAAACAATACTGTTAAGCTTGAAATAATAATTCAGCCAAGTTTCAAATACGACAGCTCGAGAGAGAAAACGCTGAGATTCACATATATTTCTCCTTTTCGCATTCCAATGAAGGTCCTTTTGACTCACAAATGAAGTAGAGAAGTTCAAAAGGATTTTTTCTCGTTTCCTTTCCAGAATACATATTGCAGAAGAGAAAAGAGAAACTTCAGAACAAGAAAAGGGAAAAGAATAGAAACAGATTTTATAAGTTTTTCATACATACGTGAACGTGAAGTACTTCTTTGCAAGCTTCCTTCCTCGGGTGAAAATCACATTATGCATGTGCAAAAGGAAAAAAGGAATAGTATTTTTATGGATGGCTCTAACTCTAACATTCCCAGTCGTCTACTCTGCACATCTGGAACGAATAACTATAAAATGCCTGCAATACACATACACACACACACACTTGTCTCTATTCTCTGTTATGGTGTATCAAAAATTGTCTGTCTACCTGTCCCTAGTCGCCTAGTCGCTCCTCTCTCTCTCTCATGATTCTGTACTCTGTAGTACGCCTTCATTTTGTGTTCTCCCATACCTTGTGTTACCCAGAAAAAACGAGAAGTGCATTAACTCAATTTCCAATATATAGAATAAAAGAAAGTCTCCCCTAAAATTCAAGTACATACGGCGTTTGAAAATTTACTTTCCCTACTTTGCGTTCGCATATATTATGGAAAGCAGTTGAGTAAAGGAAAATGTTTGAGGGAAGGGGAGGGTAGTAGTAGCGGGAAAAAAGTTGAATAAAAGTAACTGCGTTCCATCCTGACGAGTGCTACATATTTTTTTTAAAAAAAAAGAAGGAACCAAGCGGTTGGGAAAATACTTCAAATACTGGATGCAGCAAGCACTCAAGTGGCAGTTGGCATAAAAGTGGATGCTGCTAGTAATCGTAATGGCAGATATGAGTTTTTTTGTGTGTGTACCTCCATGTGCAAATTTATATGCACACATAAAACATGTTATTGTATATATCACCACCTATAAACTGCAGAGGTATAAGAAGAAATGTTGAAAGGAAAATGGGAAAAATCCGGAACTTGCGCGTTTATTTTCATAAGAAATAACGTTTTTCTCTTTTTATATATTCTATGCCCCTTTCCGTTTTGATTCTAACTCTACTCCGACATCACATCAGTCTGTCTCGCGTTCTTGGAAAAATGTCGCCGTGTCATAGATGTTCAGAGCACTTGTTCTCTTTGTATATGTATACCTACGTACATGAAGTATATTATGTGGTAAGATGCCAGGAGAGAAGGCTTGCTGCACTCCATCACCCATTGCACAAGTCCCTCTCTCCTCTCTCTCTCTCCCGTCAACCATACAGATGGAATCCTATTCATCGCGAACGCAATCGTCAGGGAACAACCGAAGCTTCAGCATATCTCTCTTCCATATCCCCAAGAATTGCGAGAGTCTCTTTCGCTCTGAGTGAAAAACTGGAAGAGGGTTGACGTTGAATTTGTTTGGCTTCCCTTTGTAGGAGCACATTGGATTTTCTTTTGAAAATAGCAAAGGGAAACGAACATCCATATAACTAGAGAAGAGGAACATCCCCTACTGGATGATTACTACATGAAGGCATACATATCTGCATGAAGTTACACCAGTTGACTGCTACCACTCCACAAAAAAACGCTATGGGAAATACTTGAGTGCAAAAGAATTTTTAGGGAAGGGGGAGAGAAAACGGAAGGATGGATGGATGGATTTTGGATGGATAGATCGATCCATTCTTCCAGATGTGTCTTGAATTGTCTTCTGCTGGCTGCAGACAAGTCAGCTAAACACCACCACTGACGCCACCAACCTTTGCCATCAGTTACAGAAGTACATACCTCCTCTGACAAGAGGAGAGAGAGAAGAAAAGTAAAAAAACTAAAAGCGAGTGAAAACTTGTTTTTGGGAAAATGTGGTGGTGGTGACATGACTATGTGGATGCTGAGGGGTTCAGAGAGAGAGAGAGAGAGAGAGTATTGCTAGTTAGAGGAATTTTTTTATCAGGCCACACCACATGCTGAAACACAGTCCAACCACAATCAACCAACGTTAAAGCGTGTCACGTAATAAATGCAAAACTAAATCAGACATTTGGTTTGGAGCGTTGTTGTAAAAACTTTTCAACTTGTCTTGAATTGGAGGTTGTTTCAGCAAAAGGTAACATTCACAAATTTTGGGTTAAAATTCCAGCGTTTGGTTGGAACTGGAAGTTGTGTAATTGGTATACATGTCTTATAATAAGTAAGTGTGACATAAGTAGAAAAGTAAAGAGCAAAATCCTCACAATCTCATTACAACTTTTTACACTTTACAATAAAGAAGGCACTGTATGCACCTACGTATTCCGAGAGATCCAACTTGCCATCCTATATACATTCATCGTCATTCTTGCAGACACAATGGGACCCTCTGTTTCTCAACATTCTAGCATTGCACCCCTTCCTGTAAAAACTAATTTGCATTTCGTAGTACAATCCCTCTTTATAAACCTGTTGCAGATTGAAATATAATGGGCTCACTCGTCACTGTCTTTTATGCTGACGCCTGAATCCCTAAGGGATTTTTGGGATGACACTCCCTTCGCATGTGTAATGTCCTTGAATGGGAATAATGTGACAAAAGCAAATACTTATATAAACTCACCCCATTCTAAAAATTATTTCATTTCAATACTCCAGCCGTCCCGACTCACGATAGCTTTCTTTTGTGTTCGACGAGTCCTGCTCGCATAATGCTTTATACGAATTGTGTGCTACTCTCCGCATGCTCGTATCTATTTTCCAAGTCCCGAACGACTTCCACATTTCCGCACTTTTATTGTGGAAATAAATAAAAATATACGGCACAAGTAAAAAGTGATTATAATAAGAGTTCTTTCTAGTTTTGTTTCGAGATTTTCAATCTCCTGAATCCCCATTCAATCAACTAAGTCTGGTAGCCGTAGCATGTATTCTCACACATCCCGAATAAAACTGGATAAAATGAGAAGACACACTCGTTTGGATGATACGAGAATCATCCTCGCCAAAAAACTATAAACATTAAGAGGCAAAAGCGTAAACAGTAATTTCACGTGCCTATACTCATGGTTTACTTGCCAATCGTTTCATATACTGAAAATATATATAATTTTAGCCCATCATCATCAAGCCGAAAAATAGTTGGATGAGTAAAAAAAAGTTTGTTGATAATATGTTCATCTGCATGTTTGTAGTCTGCATATACAATGTATATTTTATAGAAGAGTGCGAGGATGGGACGCAGAACTCACCATTACAACTTTTTCTAATGGTGTTTAGGAGTGCGATGAGATGCTACTGATGCGTTTTATAGTTGGTTCGCTCACTCTGGAAGAAAATGAGATTGAATGCATGCATGCGCTAGTTAGTTCCACTGCGTTAGAATTTACTTCTCCGTGCAATAAAAATGGGAAATAATGGGTTCGACACTCAAGTGGGAAGGATTCGCTCCACAGTGCACACTACTCCAGGACACTCCACTCGACTGCATGCTGCCAACTTTCTTATAATGATGACGAGAATAACGATCAGGATGAACGTAAAGAGATGAGAGGGGACCTGAGGACTATCTTCTTCGATATTCTTCTATACACACACCCACTGTTTCTTTATGTCGGATGATATGATGACAAGAAAAAGCGCCCCTCTAGATGATACGGTGCATGAATCTGAAGTGAAATCATCATCAAAACCTGAATAGGCAAAACTCTTAAGGATTCTAAACCACGCGATGCACTTTCTCAGAGGAAGAGGGAGAAAGTAGAATCATAATATCCAATTGCAAATAATATCTTTCTTTTCAGCAGATATTTCTTTAGCTTTGCATAGTTTCTAGTTTACCTAACTAGAATTTTCTCCATGCAGAAAAAACATTGTAAAGATTGTGAAAGTGGAATCCATAATGTAACGGGTTTCGCAGTCCAACTATAGAAATCCTTTCCAATGTGTATTTTATTCCTTTCTTTTTTGCTGGAATTAACGCTCTTTCGCCTTGCATGAGAGAAGAGCTCTTTTTTAGAGCATTGGCTTAAGGAATACTTGTTTGGACAAATCCTACACTTCCTACTTCTCTAATGTAAAATGGTCTCTGATCTCTTTCTGACTCTCGTGTTCGCTCGCCGAGACTTGCCTTTTCCGTGAGTTCCGTGAATGTTGTTGTTGATGACGGCGTTGGTGTTAAATCTGCATTTTCCATCTCTCCCTTGTCCCATCAAGCCGGAAATACAATCTGGTGTAATTCACGTTTAATGGAATATCAGCCGACGCTCATCTCTCCTCTCCCAACTTATTTACCAGCTTTTCTCTCCTTCTTCCAAGAAGACTTATATTTCAGCCAAGTCGTACACTTTACGTTTGCTTTTCTATGATTTCGTTTTCTTCTCGTATACTTTAGTAGACAGAGTCAAGTTATAACTAAAGAGTTTGTTTTGGAAATACTTTCTTGTCCAACCTCTTCTACCATTTACAAGTTCGTTAGTATGACCAAATAAGGAGCTAGCTACGATTTTCGCTGTGTGTTTTTTATTCTCCACGATGAACGTGAGACGAGGAAGTAGCAAGTGTAAGCTGTGTAGTTATATCTTGGTTGGTGCAAAAATTCATTTTTAGTTCCTCTAGCTCCCCATTCCAGTAGTATCGGAAGCGTAACTCTGTTAATAATAAGCAGAGAGATGAAACGAGTTTTTAAGCACGTAGCGTAGTGGAAGGGAAAATGAGAGAGAATTTAGTAAAAGGGGAACCATGTTGTATCCTCAGAGGTACATTATGTACTTATTAAGTTCCTACATGAATCGCATTCTTACGACCTTTCTCCTTTCCCCGAAAAAAAACAGAGAAATGAAAGCTCACACCATCCATTTTCCAATTCTCCTCTTTATCAGGTCATTTGAGATGGAAAAAAATTGCTCCCATTTTAACTAGCGCAATATACCAACACCAAACACCGACTTGTGAAATTGGAGAAATTGGGGCGAGCGAAGTGAAAGCGGAAGAATAAGGGAAGAGGTTTTGGCTATACCAACTACCAACTTGGCTTAAAATTGGAATGGATCATCATAAGAAGAAGAAAAATGAAAGCTCGAAAGCTACGGATAAGCGGGGACCTGTCTCATGGCAAAAATGTTGAATATACCAAAGCATGAAATGAAATAAACGCTGCGTATTCCCCTGCTTTCATCTTTAAGAAAAAGGAAGTAATATGGTTGTTTGGTAGTTGTAACACGGCATATTGCGCATAAACTCTCTTTTTTCTTCTCACAAGAAGCACATCTTCCTCTACTTGTCGCTTGTCTGACTAACTAAACGTATTGCCATTCATCTGGATGACAGTGAGAAAATTGCAAGAAATGGGAGAGGAAGGAAGCCAGGAAAGGCAAGACTGATATGTACAAAGAGAATACTTCCTTCGACTCGACTCTCCTGCTAAACTTTATGGGTAGCTTTTTCGCTACCCGTGGAAAAAAGTATTACGTTTATACTTCGGTCACGACATCGGCAGTAAAAAAAATACAGAGGAACACGTTGAAGGAGCGTATAGAATGTGGTCCGGAATAGAAAAATGGGAGCTGGTTGGAAAAGTGAAAAGTGTATGATAGTAAAAATCTATATTATGCTATTTGCAGTCAGTCTTCATCTTTTCCTCGCTCTCGTCCCTAGTCCTCGTCCTGCTGGTCCCTAGTCTCTGGTCTCAGTTTGCAATGCAATTTTCTACTCTCTTTGAACATGTGTGTGCGAGTCGAAACTCTCTCCAGGTCATAATTTGTATTCTCTGGTTAGTTTAGACATACGTGGTCATGAAAGATGTGATACGAAAGGTAAGATGACGCTTTTTCAAGACTTTTGAGAGAGAGAAAGAGAGAGCTTTAGTGCCGCGTCCGATGATATGTAGTTTATGTAAATCGTTCATTCAACAGGATATTTTCAGCATAACATCGCGTAGCATAGCAGATATGAAAGTACTTGAGTTTTTAGGTCATCTGAAATGAATCTACTAAATTCCACCTGAATATTAGTCCACGTCGTAGATCATCATGTATTGAGCTTCTTATTTTTAGATTGAGATTATGAAGTGCATGCATATGATAAAATATGGAATTACAGAATTTAACTTTGCTCAAAAATAGTACCCTATCAAAAGCATGATATTGAATAACCTAAAATCAGGGTAATCCAATCTAATTTTATATTCTTTAAAGTTGAACTTCGAATATTTCGTTTAATTTAAATATATATAACCAAATGTTGAAATATTCACATTAATTAGTTTCATATTCAAAGTTTCATAAAGCTGATTTTCCTGTTTGAATTTTTTATATGTAGCAACTTGCGTTGGTCGCTTTCCATTCCTTATACGAATAACATTTCCACATGATCAGCTATGGTGTTATGCGCTAATGGGACACTAGAGAGTAGAAAGACGCCTTTCGTAATTGCAACAATATTTTCAGAACTTCCAATTCCAAAGGATTTGAAAAGGGCAGATGTTGCTTCCAGACAAAAAGTGAGATGTACTTCAACTCGAATGTTCGGAGCAAAACTATAAATACAAAATGTGAAAACTACATGACATAAATACGCGCATAGCTGTTTCCAGCGAGGATCAATTACCACATCATGGACATCTTCTACCATCAAAACGAAAACGATCGGGTTCGCCCAACTTTTTCTCCTTTTTTAGCTGAAGGCATTAGTTGTATTTGCACTGACGGGATACATCTGGAAGGGAGGAAATCAAATGGAGAGAGTGTGTGCGGGGCAGAAAAAGTGAAGGTATCAGTTGAAAAACGAGTTTATCGCTTCACTTCATCTATTGCACATTTTACTTTATTGACTTTTCTCCCACTTTTTCTGCGAAACTTTCCCCCCTTGTTGACTCACGAGTGAGATGCAGTGGTCGTGGTGCTGGAAGCACACAAGTGGAGAGATACTAGGCAGCAGTGTCAATCACCAATGTTTACTTTTTATCACTTTTTTGAGGCAAGATTGGATTCGATTGAATGAAAGTAGTTTAACAAAAGGGAAAAAGTTTGAAAATTGAGTACAAAAACTAGTAAAATGTTATCATCTCATCGTCATACTTTTTCCCCACAGGGAACCAAGTTTTCATATACATTTTTTACTCGTAATCAAAATTGCACGCGGCTATGGTTTGGTTACGAAATGAGCTATCCTTGTAAAACCGAGGAATAAGGTATATGTATCAGAGAATTGTGATTGCAGAGCCAGAAATGTCAAAAACAATCAAATATGGCGTAAAATGAAAAAGTGAAAATAACGAGGGAGAATAATAATACGTAAAGAGAGTTTCACAACGACGACTAGATCGAGAGTTGGTGATTGACGAACTCAAACAAAAGGAAAATATGAGAGGAGAATGAGAGTGGAAGAAGCCATGAAGATTCTCAATAATATTTCTATATTTCCATACACATATATTATCCTCCTTCTCTGTGAAAGTTCATCAGTTTACCCTTTTCCCCAGACTCTTCATCGTTTCTTTTTTGCCATATCATCCTCGTCATCATATCAATGGAATCATCCTCAATTCAGGGGATTATTATTATTCTTCGTACGAATGACGGGACCGAAAGCAGAGCAGCGAGGAACTCTTTCATTCAAACAGTGGATGAGATGAGGATTGAGGATCATGCATGGTGATGTGACGATGGGCTACCAAAACTCCATGATATGCTTGTTCTTCTGCTCCATTCCCTCTAAAAATACGATGTTAAGCGTATTCCCGGCAGTGGCATGGTGTGCACACACACACACTGTGTACACGGAGAAAGGTTCACTCAAGTTAAGTTTCTCGGTTGACTTTAGCTTTTGTGCTTGATGTATGATGTGCTTCATCTTCTCTTCCTGTACTCCTTACTTTTTTGCCATGCTCTGGCAATAGAATGGTGGTGGACGGATTGCTGGATCTCATTTCAACTTGAGCGAATGAATTACATACGCACTGGCTGACGATGAGTGAATGATGATATGCCATGTTCACATATACTCAACTAAATGGAAGAGCGCTAAGCTATATGTATGCTGTTTGCGTATATAAAAAGTTGAAAGTGAACGGAAAGGATGGATTATAGAAGTATAAAAAAAAGCTGGCAACGGGAGGAAAACCGAAGGTTCGCACAGAATAATCATTTTGATGGAGTCAAATCAAAAAGCTGGAGAAGAACGTGAAACGATGAGGGTGTAGCGATGATCTAACAAGGGAACATGTATATCGGTAACAAATACTACAGAGAACATGTCTACTCAACAAATAATGAAACTTACGTGAATGCATATAAGTAGTAGTCCCCTAGCTGCTTTTCATATTAATCTTGTACCTATATCTACTCTCCGTCCTGTGGTATCAGCAAAGTTACATGCATCACCATCACACATCAAATAGAAGCAAGGAAATGAAACGATTTCTTGTGAACTGGGTACTAATGGTTGCATAGCCTCGTTTCGCTCAGAAGCTTCTTTCCTGGAATAATAACAAGAAGATAGAGATAGAGTTTAAGTATGAATGGGATAATATATACTTGTCTAATGTCCATATATTTTGTGATTTGATATGGCTCCCATCATTATAAATGAAATGGAGAATGTGCTGATGCTGAATTCGATAGAGGAACAGATTGACACACTACTCACTGCTACTGCGGGAAAGTTAATACGTGAGCAAAAGATTGAGTGGGGTAACGTTCCATAAATCGACGCACAGCTAGAGAGACTTTCAATGTGGCTGAAATGAGGATAATAATAATGGCGGCGACTTACTTGTAATCCCATCTTTGTACTACTTACCATATTACCTCCTCTAGTTTCCGTTCTCAATCATCCTCCTCTGATACGCTTCAAAACTTGAGCTGCCAAAGACGGGAAATGCGATAAGGATTCGAAGACTATTCTGGGATCAGGAGAGAGATACGGCGCAGTAGTAGCCCTGTCGGTAATAAATCGAACATTTCATATATTCAAAATCTGCTCTGTAACTGACACTGTAAGACTTTCTCTCGCTGGAAAAACGGAATAATATATTAGCTCTGATCATGGATGACATTCATCTAGTGTAAATTGGTTCAGCTTCAAGAACTATTTCTATTGAAGAATTGTGTGATTAAATTATTATAAAAATGGATTCCAGACGTTGTTTAAATGAGGCTACTTAGAATTTGAAATCGTATCGGAAATGATAGTATCCTCGGATTGTTATATAATATGATCAATTTCGTCGTTTATAAAATATTTTAAAGTATAAGTCTACGTAGTTCATCCTTCACATCTCACACGGACACAAATTTCACCGCGACATAAAATGAAGTAATTTGTACTCTTTTCCATGCTCATTTTAGCTTTGCGTGTGTTGGCAAATGTCTTTCAAAGATCAGTAAAAGATCAAGCTTTCGTTGGGCGATGTTGATGCTGTTATACCCGTGGAAATTCAAAAGGTTACAGAGCACTGAGAACCTTCTTTTTCTTAGTCGTCGTTCACAAGCTGGGAAAGATTGATATACGCCGATTTTCTCTAAGCCCAACAATAAATTCCCGTATTACAGAAATAGAGGAGAGGGATTTACGTATGAGAGTACACTATAATCATGTATAAATGGAATAAATGGAGGGAGGAGAAAGCGGTGGAGCAGCAGTAAAGAAAAGCACATATTGAATGTAGTTCATATACAAATACAAACCCATTCAACCCACATTTATTTTCTTTTAAGTGACCATTTTCCGTAATCTTTTTCGTATAACCGACCACCAGGAACTTTTAGCTTAAAAAAGAGAGTGATGTCAGTACGAATGGAAAACACTTTTATGTTTGGGCATTCAATATGAAATAGACTACGACTGTCACAATAAACTCTGCTTTTTTGTGAAGGAAGGAATACTTAAGTGAAATTGAGTGCTGGAGGCTGGAAGTGAAGCATGGTGGATATTGAAGTTTACCTTCAAGTATTCTAATGCAAACCTACTTTCATCATGATTACCTCGTGAATTTGATGGTTCTCTGCCTGTGTTGAATTTATATCATAAAATGAAATGTTGAGATATGTTGCGGATATACTCATATTTGTGTGCGGAAGCAAGAATGCATATAAAAGTATTATATAAAAGCACTGAATCGGGATGAGGTGATTTATGTCACCAGCAAATACACATTTTAGCAAAAATGTTTTTTAAAGAAAAGACTATGGATTATTTGAAGAAATAATTCTGAGAAAGGTAAAGTTTGCAATACATTCGAACATTAAGCACCGTATCATTATCTTAGTATCATAAGTACCACGGGTGACTAGAGTGGCCCTCCAGGAAAAACCAAACTGTGTGTTAAACATCAAGAAAGCCCAATCGACTAATTGCAGATAGGTGACTATGCTTCTGAGATCTTGGCGTGGGTGAGTAGAATACACAGACTATCACATTGCCCCAAGATTGTACGTCGTCCTTAAGCAAACAACATGTTGGAAATCCATGCATCCATCCATGATGTATTAGGTTTATTGAATTGTCCAGCAAACAGTTGTATTCCGGGCCACATCCTGATCTCCGTGAATTGAACCATAAAATTCAAACATAAATGCCTAAATTGTGTCAAACAATTAATCATAGCAGCTAACTAGTAATTTTATTCCTAATTTCTATACATTGTCCCGAAATGATTTTCGCTTTCTTGGAGCGGAATCAAAAAGATTTTCCTACGACTACCGCGTATTGTACTGTACTAATTATCCGGATGAGCAACCTCTGGAACTGGAATTTCCCCTTATAACAGGGTAATATGCTACAGAACTCTGAAGAGTAATAACAATGACTCATCATCACTCCAAGAATACATATTGATTTAGTTATGTCAAACATACACGGCAACTTCTAAGGATTCTCCATATCTTTTGTTCTCGCATGTAGTGTATTGTAAATTGTAAGCACAAGGATTAAAAGAGCTAACACACGACATTACTGAGCGAGTTCCAAACCAACCCCAGGCTATTGTTTGCTTAAAATATGATAATACAAATGAAAACCTTTCTGGCTCGAATAAGTCGCTACATACATTAACATATATGACATAAAATAAAGCATATAGTTAAAAAGTATTTACATTTACTTCCATTTTTTGAACTGAAGAAAAAATGTTAGCAATGCCTCATCATTTCAAAATCCGAACTTCTTGGACTAAAAATAATTTTTTGAGGTTCTGAACATGAAAATTCTCATCCACACTCGTCGTCTGTATCATTATTACATGAAAATGAAATATTTAGCTACTTCACCAATCACATTCCTGCACTACGACATATCAAATCTTACCTGTGAATATCGTAATGTTTGACGTTTCACGAACCTTAATCATCCGCAAACCGGCAAACCTTAACTTAAGTTGTACCAATCTTGTATGTGTAAAATGATCTACGTATGTCTTTTGTACGTTTAGTATATGCATACTGGGAAGAATTTCGTATATATCGTGTTTGTTCGTTGTTCGTAACATGTTTATGGATTGGAGAAGCAAATATTGGCAAATGAATTTGTACAATGAAGGAGTTTATTATCACAAGCACTCCTTATGAAGATTAAGCGCAAAAGGAACAAATGGGTAAAATATGTCCAGACTTCTCCAGAATTTTGTACCCGCTAACGTCATCGTAAACACAATATTGCACATTGTTTAAGTTTGCATAAGCGATGAATCAGGGTACGCACTCACTACTCACATCTCTTTTAAATGCGTCTGAAAATCCTTCTTTGTTCCTACGAAAATATGAAGTGGTTCTTGGCAATGTGTACTTTCGACGAAATCTGTCATCTTGGTTCTTCTTCGTATGAGCATGATGATGAGAGGCTCGACAATTCCAACGGATGTGTTGGGTATAGTAGTTTGTAATATCCATATTGAGTTGTGATTTATATCGACAGGTTACAGATGAGTATTTAAGATACAACCAACGGACCGTGAAGAGACACTCTCTGTAACAACTTCGAGGAAGAAGGTATTACGACCAGAAAATTGAAGCCCATATTTGTTACGAACAAGCAAAAGAAGCCTCTCTCGAGGAAAAAGTATTAAAATTTTTTGTTATACGCAAAGGGCAATTTCATCAAAAAGCGTTTCCATTCAATCTACGCAGTATATATTCAGAGCATTATTGGAATCGAAATCTTTTTTTTTAGAAAAAAAGTGCAGGGTTCAAAATGAAATCCTTTGTAATATTTCTTGGAGTTGTTCAACTTGTCTTTGGTCAACGAAACCCAGTTCTAGAATCCCTATCCCTACCGAATCCTGGAGCGTGTACTTTCAATGGACCGCAGGATGGACCAACTCTTCGCGGAGAGAATTTTATCGCAAACTTTGGGACAAATAACTGCCTCAGCCTGAAGAAATATAGCCCAACTAGAAATCCTATCGTCTTGCAGGAGTGTACTTGGCAGTAAGTTGATTTATTGGGGAGATACGTCCTCTTCATAATTAAATCATATATTACTGTACGGTACCCAATGCACATACATTCCCTTTTCCCGTTTCCTACTTTCCATGAGAAAAGTAGAGAAACTTAGCATGCTTCTTTTTTGGTTGCTCTCGAAAGATTTGCTATGTCCAGGAGAGAAAAGCATCTCAGTTCTCAGCAGTTCCACAAAAATATGATAACTTGCTCACACACAGTTTTTGACTCTTTCATTATGTTTGGTGTAATATAGGAGATTTCCAACTTCTGACCAATTGTTCTTCTTCCGAAATGGAGGTAGTGGAACTCTTCTGAAACCAACAAGAGGACCTACAATCGACTCCTGTGTTGCCCCAACGTTTGGACAACAACTCAGTGCTGTTCAATGCAAACCCAAGGATTCGGCTCAAACCTGGAGATTTACGCGAGTGCTAAATAATCTGTATCAGATTCAACAGGAATCATCTAGGCAATGCTTGAAAGCAGACTCCCGATACGCTGGAGCCAATGTAAATCTCGTTCGTTGTAGTGCATTTGACAATATGCAACTGTGGAGGATCTGTACTTCAAAATAGCAAGGAAGGTTTATGACTTGATGTTACGATTTAAATCCAAATAAAATTCTATCCTTGATCACTGAAAATGATGATGTCGACGTGTACGATTAAAAGATACATTTATTTCATTAACATAATTAACAAATATATGCAGTGAAACATGCCTCATAAATCCCTACATTGTTGAATTAATAATGTAGACGGATATTTCTGATGCAACATGACTAACACAAAATAGAAACACATAAATACATACATAATTTAAATCATGTGACAAATTATGCATAACAAATAAATATGTACTTTGTGGTACATAAAAATGGAGTAGTATGACAATACAAAGTAACAATAACATGCGTTTGTTTATTACTAAAATATTCTACATTAATCTTATTTCAAAGAAAAATCAATAGACAGTTCTCATCTGGAAGTGTATAAAATTCAAGCAGTTATCTGAAATATTACTACTCAATCACAGTTTAGAAAAATGAGTTTCCTGAGTTAAGTCATAGGTAGCTTAACTGATTCGCACAACATTTTGTACTGCGTTCGATTTCGGTAAGCGCTGTGACATGTAACATGCCTCGGCTAAAAAATATATTTTCGACATTTTGATGTTCCGCACAAGCAGCGTGTGCGTTTACCAAGGAAGTTCTCATCATTGCTATCTTCCTGTTCATCCTCTTGTAATGTTTTGGACCGGGATTCGGATGTCAGTTGTACATTATAATCAAACGTCAATTCTTCATTCTGTTCATAAATTCATAACCACAATATTAATATTCAATAAATAAATAGCGGACGAGGTAAACAATTTCGATTTCTCAAAATTCGCAGAACCGATGTTCAAGAGACAGTAAAAAACGCAAATCTTACTTTAGCAATATCTCGTAGAGCAAACATCGCCAATTTTGGAAGATTAGGATCCAAGCAGTCAGTCCATACGGCATACACCCCCAAGTTTGGGGAACAGGAATGGTTAATGAAGTGAGCAATGTTGCCGTATTTTGAAGCATCAACTGAAAAGGGATAATTATCCGGATCGTTAAAATCCAGGTCAAATAGGTAAGTGTAGCCCGTTTGATCATAAAGTTTTCCTCTTCTTTCAGCTTCTTCAGATTTAATTACTTCTCCAACATATAAAGTAACAAAGCTGCCCTTTTTAATGGACTGAAACATAATCAAGCAAACATAATTTCACATACAATTCTTGTCCTAGTTAAGACAAAAGACATCCATGGTATTGTATTTACAAACCTTCAAAGTTTTTACTCCCCAACCACGGCCATTGCTTGTTCGGAAAATACTCAGTTTATGATCACTTTTTCCATCCTGCACAACTCTGTTAGGACAATCTGGGCCACATTTGCATTTGGAATTACATTCATAAATGGGACTTCCTTGTAAAACGTTGACCCTATGACAAAACAAAGTAATGAATTAAAGGAAAAGTTGACAAGTTAACAACATTATCAATGAAAAATGTGCAAAAATCATGAGTACGCAAATGCCTCCAACTTACTTCCGATATTTCGTGTAAGCAAATTTGTATCCAGTCTGCATGGCACAACAACTAGATCTATGATCGTAACAACTTGTGGGACCTTTGCCACAATTACATCCTACGGGAGGATCTCTTGGAATTTCTACACCGTCTCCTTCTATGTAGTCATTAACGAATTCGAAGTCAATCGGTGGTGATGTCATATCCACATCATTTTCCACTGTAATAGTAGGCTGTCCCCCAGTAATGGAGTTAATCTTGCTTTCCCACATCTGTGAACACAGCCAATATTTATATACCAGTGCAGTACCATTACAAAAACCTGCTGCCCAGTTATGAGTAATACAAAACAAAATCAATCAAATGTAAACTGAAATTCAAAACCCCTAATAATTACCTTATTTTCGGCGGCTAACAAATTCTTCCGTTTTTCTACTTCAATTAATATTAGTTCGTGTTTTAAGGCTTTAATATCATGGTTTGAAAGATTTGCTGTCACACCATACTCAATAAATTTGTCAATTTTAGCTGCAGACCACCTAGTTTTAGAACTTAATTTCTTCGATTTCCATTGGATGAATACTTTCTGCAACATAGAAAATGAAAAGAAGTAACAAATAAACTGTGCTGGATACTAGCAAACATTATTTTCTTTCACGAAATGTTTTTTCATTTTACGCACAATTATATCTTCATTATCAACATGTCCTGCAACATCAAAGAACTCTTGCACTCTGACATCAAATGGTCGTGGGTCTGGAGGCATATCTGGTAATTTTGGCCCTTTACGTCTTCGTTTCCCATTAGACGCTTCCACATACTCACTATTAGCCAGGGTTTCTTGAAGTAGTTTTCTTTTTTTCAGATAAAACCGAAGCAGCTCTTGTTCACAATTTATCAAATTTGCTGACGGCTCCCATGTATTGAATTCAGAATCCCAATCTTTCCATTTCACCCAGTACATTTCCCCAAAATCATCCTTGATATAATTTAGGATTTCTTCAATTTCCCACTGGCCTTCAGGGGTTTCTGGGCTATCACTTCCTCCATTCGTCCTAGGTGAAGACGCGTCATCGAACCTGCAAAACACAAATTTTCAAATTTAAATGCATGTTGTATCATTAGAAAGAAGTTGAGGATAAGCATTTTTTAAACTATTCCTTTCATCTTTGGTATCTAAACTTACTCCAAATCAGAACCTGGGGACACTGGCAATGTCTCTTTGCTGTTATCTGAATCTCCATCTCCATTACTGGAATCCGAAGGTTCCCGTTTCACTTTCTTTCGCTTGACGAGTACAGGTTCCATGTCCCAGTCGGACTCCGACTCCGAAAAACTTTGCTCCTTCTCCTTATCATTATCCTCCTCGTCGAAGTCTGATATTTCAGAACTAGTATCATAATATTTCACACCTCCTCGAGTTTTTGTTAAATCTCTCCTTATATAAATTTTCTCGTTAACTAAAGATTCATTCTCCTTATTACTACTTGTTGTAGACATGTTCCTAATCTAAATATACGTCTTATCCAGAGCAAAACGATAACCTCCCTCCACATAACACACTTCCAACCTCACCTCAAAACATTTTGCAGCTAAAAAAGCTAGCCACTCCCTCTGATTGCATTGTAATAAAGGTAAATTTCAATGTTCTTTAAAGCACGTCATTTTTTTTTGTTATGAAATCAATCGGAAATCAGTTATTCAAATTAGCACACTAACTAAATACCGCGTACAACGTAGATCCTGATTAATTAATTGATCTTAAATTCTAACTCAGATATTAACAAATGATTTGTCGATTATAGCTTCATTTTTCAATTTACAACCACAGCAAATAGCCAAGGCACTAGGTACACAAAAATATCAACAATATCCCTTCCAAATTCCTTGGAGAGTAGCAGACAGCGATGTGGTAATGAGCACACAGCTCATACGATGTGATAATCATGCAAAATTACTTAAATGTATTCTAAGTTAAAATGCTAGTTTAGATGCTAATGCTAGAAACTCAATATTGTCGAGTTTACAATAATAACAAAAAAAAGGTAGGATAGAGATAGCATATCCTCCTCATAACAAGGTAGGCTCTGTGCGCGGTCTAAACTCCTTCGCGCACAATGTGTCCTCTCGTCTTCTCTCTATCTCCATCTGCATGTCCGTAGTTCGTGTAAAAAATGTACTCGAGTTCGATGAGATCCTCGTCCTATAAATCCTCGCTGCAAGAGCAACTTTTTTGTGAGACGAGTATTCGAGTCATATCAAAAGCCCTTTTAGTTTAGCCGTGCTGTTGTGGGGATATGCAGCGGCACATGCAAGTAAAAGCACACTTGTTGTTTGTTAGTGTGGATTGTGAGGATGTGTGTTGCTTCAGTTGCTTGGTTGGTAATAAAGTGGCAAAAGAAATATAATCCCTGTTTTTAGCTTGTAAACCACACTGAGACTCTGCTCAGACCTTGTTATGAGGTATTCAATGAAGCGACAAATAATGTCAATTGATATACAGAAATGAGGCATGTCTTCAATGTCTTGTATTTACATTGCTACTGTAATAAAAAAAAGTAGGACTTCGATTGAGAAAAGACATCATAAATGCAGATGAATGCTTATAATAGCCCTTATCGGTGTTGGTGTTCAGTACTGACATGGATGGGGATTTAGCGTTGGTTGAACTTACAATTTTAGACTGCTATTGCTATCAGCTCCTAGAACTAAAATGGACCTAAATGCATTTAGTTAGTTATACTGAATTACTTCATTCATTCCCTTTTCCTTCATTTCAAAGTGTGGGATTAATGGGACGCATGCATTTGTTTTGTAAGTTTTGGTTGCCTTCTTTTGACATATTGAACCCTCTCCTACTTGAACTGGAAAAATGCTACATAGTATTAATCTTAATGTACTCCATGTCGGTGTATGTGTATAAATGTAAATGCTTGATGGACTAGAACATAGTATGTAAATCTGGTGAATTTTCTGAAGTGATAAGAAATTTCTCATTGAACGCAGACTGAATTGAACACTGACTTGGAGGATTTAGATTTTTTTGCAGACTTGCACTCGCCTCACCACGTCCAAATTTTATGGCTCTTGTCTGAACTGAAAAGTCTCGATGACAAACAGAGTTGGATGGGTGATTGTGATATGTAATTTGGCAACTTAATGTTCTTGTTTAGGGGTTTGTGACATGAATTCGATTCCCGACTCATATGTCAAGATTTCATGAATGTTATTCTATTATAAGTTGCAACTAGCCGTTAGAAGATGTCAAGTTATTTGACAAAGAAAGCAAGCGATTATGTTCTGCAACTTCATTTTTTGCGCACCATGCAGTTTTATTTTTATGATCTGATATTGCATACTTATACTTTGTATCTATTTCTGGTGGACTATTTAAGACTATAGACATAGTAAATAGCACTTTTGCCATAAAAAATTGCCACCATCTCTGTTAGTCGGGAGTCTTCTTGACAAAACAAAGCTACTGATGCAGACAAGTGGTTTAGGGCAAGAGCAAGTAAATAATGAATCGAAGAACTAATTAGATTTCACAACAAACATCCAGGCAAGACCTTTTACTCCCTGGTTCATAATCAACTTTTCATAACCTTGTTTTGTTAATATATTGCATAACATTTTTTCCTTGAGGCTCGGGGTATCACATCCCCGAGCATATTGCACTTATTTGTGTAATGGTGCTATGATTTTCACTTTCATTATATCGCTTGTAGTTCTAAGCACAACTTAATAAACATATTCCGGTATTGAAGCATTTTCTGTTTGAAATCGTTGGATGTCCTGAGTGTCTCCTGGTTTCTAAAATGAAAAATAGGAAGTCAATTTTTATCAAAAAAGTCCAAATTAAATGCGCGCATGAAAAGTGTAACAAGAAAAGCTCACGTCAGATCTTCGAATATAAATAGAGCATTTCAGTACTTACTCCAGGAAAAATTTCTTCACTTCATTCTTGAAGAATGACTGCTGCAAAGATACTTTCTCGTAAATAACATTGGCTGTCTCGGCGAAATTATCCACATTCATATTGGTCAGTAGACGAACTAGGCAAGTTTTCGCCAGTGAATGAACCCCTAAATAGTTGCAAGTGTCCAAGATATCTGATAGCCAATTTATATCCGTGGTAGCTTTAATTTCCTCCGGATCTTGTGTATAAAGAAACTTCAAAACTTGCTGGAACGAGGAACGAGACACATTTGGAATTTCAGTGATAAGCTGAGCCGCGTTTGCATTATTTTCATTCTCTCGTCGTGTCTCCTCTAGCTTTCTTCCCAGGAAAGAACTTTGCACTAGATCAAAAGTAAATGATTCACATGAACATTCTTACTCTGGAATTTTTATCTGCTAAAATTCTTGTGTATTGAGCATAGCGCTATATACATATTTTCATAAATGTTCACTCATTTATCTTTCTCTTGTGTGTTAAATATTAGTACTACTCTCGCCTTTGGCGAGTGGTAACTTACGAGTGACAACGAATTTGTGAGCTAATACTAGATTCCCTTCGACGGAAAAAGCTACATCTGCTCCATCCTTTGTGTCCCACAAGTTTCTCACGGCTTGCAATAGAGGACTGGTCGATGCCAACAACGAGCAGTCGGTGTAGCGTAGTCCCACCGTGTCACGAATACTTGAAAAGTGGACCACCTCATTGAATGGCTTCTGCTGATAGATATGGAGACGAAGTCGCAATTTCAAAATCCCCCTTCCCACAAGGGTATCCCAGTTTCCCGAAATTGTTTCTAGCCGAATCATATCCATTTCCCAGGTGCTACATCTATAATTTACACTGGAATCTCGTTTATCTCCCATCTTGTTTTTGGGAGTGAACTTTGTTTCGTTTCCAATCGCTGCAAGTTTTATAAATATGCAACCTTCAGATTTATTTTAGAACAAGTCACTGAATCCAACTCGCATATGAAACACACAGGATACCGTGATAATTTACCGTAATGTTCAGAAGCGGGTACAGAATGTATACATTTCCCGTCAAGATCAACAATATCCGTATCGAATTTCGTCCAAATTTCAGTAACTTCATCGTCAAAGCACTGGAGGCAAGAGAGACCCACGCTTAAACATTTTCTGTTTTTCCTTAGCTCCAACTGCCTAATTATATAACAGAACAGGAAGTGCAACGTGTATTATATTTTGGCTGTCTAAACAAAACAAGAGGAACTAGTAAGCTAGCAATAACAGTAGTTCCGAGCTTGTAGTTTTTGCCGGAAGGCTTAATTTCAAATATAGCATCGGGATTGTGAATGATTATGAAGCGAAGAAAGTCAACTGTGTGCGTAGGCATCCGCATGAAAATACCAATATCATTTTTCAACATGGGAAAAGTCTATGGATGCTGATGGATGTGCTTGCAATCATTTTTCATTGCTTTATAATACCAAAGTGCAGTTCGGTTGACAAATTGTCCTCGAATGAATTTCTCAGAATGCAATTCCACTTTGGGACCGTCACTGTCTTGTCTTCTCGATCGATGCCTTCTTGTCGTTTCAGATGTTTCAGATTGAGTTGTTTTCTGATTTATAAGAGAGAAAATCCGACCAAAATCTGGTATGATCCAGTCGTAATAACATCTTTCAACTTCCACCTAAACATTCGAAAAAGTAACTTAGAAAATCATCGTAGCTTTACAAGGAACTCTACAAGTCGTTCATGGAATATGCTTCAACGACGACATAAACTCTGAATTAACCGAGGTTGTGCTTTACCTCTTTGTCCATTTTAGCGTCACGTGGAAAGAAAACCAAATCGTTTAGCCTTTCGAAAATTTCTCTTCGTGATCAGCGTGAAACTTGGATTTGAAATTAAACTATTCGGATGATGACACTCATCAAAATTATTTTGTGGCAGTTATGTGAATTCTTGGGCATGGGATGGACTGTGTGTGACCCACCTTTGGCAATAAATTGCCGTCCATGGAACTTGCCATGAGCTATTGGTTTGTTGTTGGCATGTACACTCCATGCTATTACGTCATCTTTATTAGATCTGTATTCACTCGCACCCGACTAGATCTCGACCACAATGAAGCAAAACCGACATAGTGCAACTAACATTGATTTACTCAGTGAATCGCCTTTCTATTCACCTGAAACGAGATGACCTTGTGAGCGCGACTTGCAAGGGAAACTTCTAAAAGTCCTTGATAGATTAAGCATATAATGAAACAAGATTCCTTCAAGGTTTCGGATTTATTACGAATGCAAAATGATCATATAATAAATACAAGTGCACCTACTAAGGGGATTATGTGCACATGCCGTAGGCTTATAGGGGAAAAGCGACTCTCATATGAACCCTTTCACTTTCCCTCTCAGATATTAGCAAATTAGTAAAAGCCACAAACTATTTACCATAAGCTAACTGAACTTCGTCTACATCATCATGAGGTATAAAGTTTCGTACATAATAGAAATGAGTTTATACAAATTTCTTCTCATACCACCTTTATGAAATGTCACAGGGTTAATTGGCGAGCGGCGATATATTCGGAGCATACCCAAATACAGATAACATATATGTAATCTTATTATAACGTTGTAACCCATGCGTGTTCCTGCTTAAAATAGCGAGTCGTAAAATCAAAAGAATTACGTAATATATAGCATTTGAGTACTAACATTTATCAGAATTAATCGCTAAGTACAGACTCAATATTTTCTGTTCAAGACTAAAAATAGAAGATTTTAAATGCAAAGATGTCAATCTAGTTCATGCTTTAATAAATTGGTTATTACATCCAAACTATACCATGCCTTATCAAACTAAACAGCCATGGGGCTAAGCTTACAGATGTACATTTTATATATGTTGTGTAATGTCCATAAATTTAAATAACCTCACTTTCAAGTTTCAAGTCTCAAGATTTGCTCTGAACTCATTCATTTGATTAATTACGGGAGCAGTAGCAATTAGCATTACTCTTTTGTAGTTTGACGAAAATATTACGGCTCGTCTATATTACGTAACTGTTACATACATCAAATTACAGAATATTGCGCGAGCTGAACATGCTTGACCACATCAAAATAAGGAATGACATGTTGTTCCAGTTCCCGTAAGGCTCACCATTTCCTCAAGAATTCAATGTCATAGCCCACACCACTTTCGGATTGCTCAGTAACCACAACCATTTCGTTTGAAAATTTCAAGAGAAAGTGGAGAAAATTCTTCTGGAAGATTTCATGGTTTCTTCTAAGACAAGGAAATGCGGGGGAATGTCGATCGGTCTCAGCTTGAGGTTTCAACTATTTTACTTCAACCTTATCCTCCCGTTTCCCTTGTTCCGTCGGTTTTGACAGAACTACTAGAACTGAACGTAGAAACACTTTTAGGAGTCTCCATCGCCCTATACATTCAGAGAGAAAAGCAGGTCCAGAATGCCACTGTGTATGCGACATAACACGTAAATATTCCATTTGTTTTTGCGGAGGAGTTTTCAAGATGCAAATATCATATCCGCAAATGCATCCATAATCTGATGTATATCTCTTTCAGTCTAGGCATATTGTAAACACAGTCAACGTTTCTCACATTAATTCTGGAAAACCCAGTAACACGACTAAAGATTTCGATTAAAATACATGTATACGCGCAGATTTCACATTCCTTTTTGGAAACTGATTTTTGCATAACTTTATATTCCATCCAGACAATAACTCAACTTTCTGCCACTACGCTATTTGTCCACAACCAGAACCGTGCAAGAACAGTTCTTTTGCCTTCAATCCACAATCCACAGAGTTGGATGATATATCCGCAACAGACAAAAGGTATGGATTTTCCTTCTCAGCTTACTGGTTTGGTTTGTTGTATTATTCACATTCTCAATAAAGTACACAGGGAATTGTCTATATGGTTCCGTTGTTGTATCCCATTTCCCGTTCTGTTCGAATTGGTGAAAAATCTTTATGTAATATATGGGTATGTCCCGAATTCATTCTATTCTCTATCGTTCCATAAAAGTAACACCAAACGCTGCATTACGTACGGCGGTTATATATAAAAGCATATTAATGTGAAGCTTTTGTTGGCAATTCAATGCAACCACTTTTCCTGCTGCTTTACCCCCATCACAATCTTATTAACCATGAGTTTCACATGTATCCTTGTTAGTCTATGCTTTCTCTCCTTTCACTCCACTCGTACTCGTCCTCTCTCACTCTGTCTCGTCAACCAAATATAGTATTGCTGGCTCTCTGGCTGATGTAATTACTTCTATCTCGGTGCTTGTGCTTTGTCCTCACAGCTCCGTTCATTGTGTTCGCGTTGTTTTCGTGAAATACTCTGGACGACTCCGGCTTGTTTTACAAATTCATATATACCCCGATTGTAACATAACTTTTTTTCTTCCTTTCTCTCTCTCTCTCTTCTAAACTTCTTTATTCGGTTTGGTGACGGCTGGTGTGCCACCAAGGCCTAAACCTGCTTCATAATATTTTAAAAGCTAGTGGTTTTACACTACAATGCTTATAAATGGGACTGGACAAGGCCTTTGTCATTTCTAATGTGAACACATACATACATTATACATGAGGAGAAATACTCGAACGCTACCAGCGCAGTTGGAAGTCAACTGTTGCATTCAAAGCTGAAGACAACGAAGGGAATACGGATATGTGTAGAGAACTGTACGACCTTGGTTAGGAATAATACTAAAAGTTGTTTGCTGAACTATCTCGTAGCGTTTTGAGATGTTATTTACTTCCCTTCGTTAGTACAAACTATAAACATACCATTAGAAACAAATGTGGAATCATCATTCCTTCCTGAAATGCGTTCTGAAATCAAAAAGTTCTTGTCATATGTCTAACGGACTCCGTAGTCCGTACTTCATCCTACTCGCCACGCTCCTAAAGCTTAAAGGTAAGGATGATAACTATTGCGTAGTTTCCGTTCTACTTTTAGCCCATTAATTATAAACATACGTAACGAGAAAATGCTTTGACTTGTTATGACTGGTATTTACACAATGAAGTTGGCTATATTTTGTTGGACAAAACGGATTACTGAAGTAGTAAATACTTTAATATTTGTTTACATATACATATCAGTCATGAAAAATTGACTACTTTTCACGAAAGGCTTTTTCCGTTAATATCTTAGTCACGTAATATGACTACGACTAGACATGGTACCAATATAGAAATATGGGCACAACAATGCCAAAATTTGAGTAATTATATTTTCTTGTAAGTTTGAAATTAAAAACAAGAACCATGAAGGCAAGTCGGAAAATGATATCACAGTTTGCATAAAGGCTCGTATCTCAATCTCAACAACACGGGCAAATTATAGTCATTTTCAGGCATCAAGTAAAATTGCATGTTGTTAGCACATTGAGAGCCAAGTGTGTAGAGTGCATATGTCGGGGACCATTTCATTTTCTAGCATAAAAGCATATATACTAGCACTTCATTACTTTCGCTTCATGTACATACATTCAGTATTTGGACTTAGGACAACCAACAATAAATATAACTTGCATAATTATATGAAAGTTATTTGGTGGCAGTTGGCAGTATACTGAATATGGACGGAATATGGTCATCTATAGAATGCCGAAGAATGTGTATACGTATTATGCATTTTAAGACTATGAAATAGAATCTGCTGGACTATGTACATACAAAAATATCATTGGATTTAAATATGTATGCATGTATATCTCAAATAACAATTTATTAGTACCATGCTTAAATAGTAATTTTTATGAATTTACCTGCTGAAGTATTATATTAAATCCTACTTTTTCAAAGGGTTGATAAGAATCTCTTGAAACTTTAAAGTACTACCACTTACATGGTTGGTTATAATAAATATACAACCTCCAATACAAAATCCGAAATATTTTCTGAAGCATACATATACGATGTGCATGTGGTGAGTATGTTTCGGGGAATCATTTTTAACCCACAAAGAAAATGATTTTAAAGTGGTCAAATTTGCGAAATGAAAACTTCCCACGTAAACCTTCTTATCTTACTTAATCGACGGATAAACTGCAGCATATTTTTACTACATTTATTTTTGCACTGCCTACTTTTCATGTATGAAAATGAACTTTGAGCTGTAAACTGTATAACGTAACGAGTTTTATGCTGCGGTTTACAAAAATCACAGAGTAGGTTAACTATTTCATTGGTGGATTAGAGATTAACTAGAAATGTGAAAGCTTGAAAAACTTGCCTTTTTTATCTTATTGCGGCTATTAATTTGGGTCAAATTACTATTTTGGCTGGCAATTTTTGAGCACTCTCTCTATTAAGATAAGGTTTTGTTGAACGAACGGGAAGTAAAAAATAATTGCCAACTGCACTGGAAACGGGTTACTGGGAGGGAAGGTACGTATCGTGTGATGCATACAATATCACATTACAAAGAGCCCCTTTATTACGAGGAAAAAATATCATTAAAAAGCGTATATAAAAGGTGGGGGAGTGGCTGATAAAGAGCTTGCCAAGCCAATTTAAGAAGGGAAAGGTTTCACCGCAAATGCAAACATGCCCGGTTTTCGCTCTAAGCGGTCACTGGCTTTCTTCGTTACAGAAATATAAGAGGAGAATACAATATTACATACGTAAATTACTTTAGTTGTTTGGCGAGCACAAGCAACTTCTTTTTTTGTAGGACGGAATGACTGAAATCACCTTAGATTAGTTTACTCGTGTTTCATTTGCTGACTCTCGCAATTCATCATATGAAACATACTTTTGTGTTGAGCGAAATGACTGATGTAATAAAATTCTGGTTAGGAAGAAGAATAAGGTCGTTTCTGGCCACATGAAACAACTTTCACTTTTAATTCAAAGCTTTTCCATGTGCCCGTAAAACTGGTTATGAAAGCTTTCCTTTCCCTTCCATGAACATGTTTTGTCATTTTTGAATGGTTCAATTGAAACAGAAAGGAAATATTAAAATTATTATTACACATATCATATTCATAACTTGAATAAGTGGTCAAACAAAATGGGAACTTGATTTATAATTAAGCCCGTATTACCGTTTGTTGTAAGAGTTGCAAGAATCTGTCAATTAATTGTCTTGCTAAAAGTGAATATTATGGATGGATTGATATACACATAGATTGTCCTTTATCCTGTATACATCAGTGCGTTCCACCACATTCTAATAAAATGAGTAATGAATCAAATCGCCAGTATTGAAAAGGAATTTGTGGGTTGTCTCTTTGTACCGAACAAAAATGATGGACGTATGAAGCAGATAAAGAGCCTTCCAGTCATATATTTGCATTTGACACTGGACACTGCTGTAAGGTTGTATTTGCGTTGTATCAGTAGAAGCCGGATAGTGTTTGGACGAAGTAAAATAGAAATGTGGACATTATATATACAACATGTCAACGAAAATGACTAGAGTCACAAATAACCCATAATGATATTGATATGGGTATCGTGTGCACCACACCACAAGTTTTCTCACTATGCACCTCTTACAGAGAGCTACTGCAAATAATATTGACTGGGCTCTGGTAACCGAAAATCATATGAATACATTTTTGAGTATATAAAGGATGACTCCCGCAGATGTCCAGGTGTAGATATTAATGTTCATAATATTTTTACTATATATTTTTTAATACATATTGTATCTAATGCTTAGAAGTGTGCAGAATTGATAAAAGGGTATTTGTGTAAATATGTACATACATTCTTGGAAATGCTACTTATATGCATTCACATACACACTCTTTTCATATTAAACTTTAAAACAAAAAATCACACCCCAGCCTCGTGCCTTGTATTAACATCATAAGGAACGCCGAAGGGAAAGCAAATGACACGCAACAAAGAAAGAGGGAGTGGGAGCATCGGAGAAAGTGGAAGCGGAAGCGACAAGAGAGAAAAGAAGCACAGGAAAGGAAGAATGATGAAAAGGGCTTTTTCCCTGCAACTGAATAACTCGAATAGCTTGCAAAGACTCTGACTTGCTGACATAAATGTACGAAATTCATATTTTTGGTGCAATGTTTAAGAAGTTTTATTTAAAAGGGAAATAAAATATCGTCTTCTTCTCTTCTTGTTGATAAAAGAACCGAGATGAGCCAGGATAATTCAGAATTTGAGCGAGCGAGAAGAAAGTGTTTCGGAAAAAACGAAATGAAAAGATGAATCATTTCTCTTCAAGAATGGAATTCGTTGTCAGACATTTTTCTTTACTTTGTAGCTACTCTCTCGATTTTCTTCATGTGTGTGCGTGCAGTGCATATATACGAATGTTTGAATATTTGCATTGTATATTTTATGAGATTGATGAGGATGAGGATGACTGACTCTTTCCTCGAGTGAGTAATAATGAAAACTTAGAAGAGGAAGCATTTTGAAAACCTTTTTTGCCAACGTATGTATCCGGTATTTCCAGTATGAACTTTTCCTTTGAATGTAAATGTAAATGAATGTTGTATTTTTGCAAGCTTTCATAACTCGAGTATGAGCTTATATCTATTTTTCCATTCAGTCGGATTTGATATCAGTCCTTTTGTTCTCACATCTTCACGCTCTACTTTTTGGAGCCCTGCAGAAGTAAGATAAGATTGTAACTTGTAACGCATGCAAATACACGTCTCCATTTTAAACTCGAGCTTGTGAGTTGATAACCACGGGATTAGTCTTATGCTGGGGAGCTCGCACTATCTGTATATGTGTTTTCCCTTTTGTATCCTCACTACTTTTAAAATCAATACTTTCAACGATCTAAATCAAGTTTGGATATCGCTTAAGCACACATTGACAAGGTTCATTTACTTCCAAAGTTTGATAAAAAAGAAGGAGATGCAATAATCCAATAAATATCGATTTTATATAACCATTTTTGGTTTCATACATATTTTGTTTGTGAAACTTCCCAGGGAGCAATAATGTTCTGTAACAAAATGCAACGGCACTCTTTGTATGAATCAATGTTTAAAGATTACCTGATCTTGTAAAGTAACATTGTGAAACTTTCATAGTTCATGTGCGTAATTCATATACTCCGAAGTGCTCAAAAGTTATCAAAAAGAAAGTAATAGTATGCTGGTTTGGAATGGCGACCTCATTAAAGAGCAGCGGTCCGTTCTAGATACACACAGTGACACAGTTGTGGAAGCCCGTACCGTACGTCAAAGGTACGACCCGGATAATACCCGTGTACTCAAGTAATAAATACACTGTTCTTTTACCATCAGCGAGTGTCGGGAGTGTTAGGTTTGGGGTCTGGAGGAGCAACTGTGAACAAGGACATGATGAAACCAATGAGAAAGAGTAAACATTGCTTTGTGCATATTATGTGGCAACGTTTTGACACCTTTCCCCGAACTAATTAATTATGACGTACTTATGTATAGCTTATCTACACGATGGATTTGAAAGGTACCAATAATATCATGGTTGGGGGTTGGGACTGATGATGAGTGCTTCGACGTGCTCAATTATCTTAGCGGATGTTTATGTCAAAATACACAGTCCACCGCCTAATCAGTATTCATATTACTGAGCTTAGGAGCTAAATATATTTGTCAACATGAAATTTGAAATTCTAATCACATCGACACTCCAGGAACCCTGTTATGGAAGAGTGCCCCCTTTACTTCGGCTGTTTCAATGCGTGAAGTGTCTATTCGGACTTCGGCTCAGATAGAAATCATATAAAAGCGAGTTGGAGGAACGATTTTACTGTGGGTTGAATTTCCACACACTCTGTCTACAGTCTACGACTGAGGAATAAGCCTATTTATATAAAGATATGTTGTGACAGATGTTGGATTGTTGCTCACTCGCCATGTAGCTCTTTTTTAGAAGACACTGAAGACAGTTTCCCCCAACTGGTTTCGACAGCAGCTAGAAAAAACTAGTCCCATAGGTTGCCTATTAGTTTCATGGGTTTCAAAATGTGACACTTTACTCACGAGTTTCGCAAACCCTTGCAAAACGCGTAGTTTCGAAGGGACAAGGAGGAAAGATGCAACGAGAGAGAGAGAGAGAGAGAGAGAAATACATGGAGTTCCGTGATGAAGTAAGCTCTTTTCCATGTGTCTTTCTTTTGCTGTTGTGATGCAGCACACACACAACTCTCCCTTTACTCAACTTCACCACACACTTTCACTTTGTCTTCTTTAAATATTAAAGCCTTTTGCGAAAGTATATATAATTTCCCTTCTGTGAACTCTGTGAGCGATGCTCATCGTGAACAGGATGGAGGATACTGGCATTGGCACGTTGCTTGGAATTTCAAATGAGAGGAAAATTAAATGTCCAGACGTACTTTCCAGTGTGGATTTTGTTACTACACTCTTTGAAGATAACCAAAATGGACTATTTGGTTCAATCGAAATAAGTAGCCTATGGCCAGGCCAGGACAGACAGCCCGCATCAAATTTGGTAGTGCGGTGGTGATCCTTCTCCTCCTATCCCTGAATAAGCAAGAATTATACTACCTACTTTTGTTTCAAACTACGTGAATACATATATCTCACACTACATCAATTCCTTAAAGGTATTATTATGGGAAAACACTACACTTTTATATGTTCAAAGGGGCAACCTTCCTGTCACCGACACACGCATATACAAGCATACATTAAAGATGTATATATTTGTAAGGATGTACCTGTAAATAATATACGCAGATTCTACTTGTGTTGTATTCTAGTATTTATTTCAAATACAGACTTACAGATAACCTATACATGCTAATATTGAAGAAAGTAGACGTAGAGGTACGCTTGACAAATAGCTACGTGCAACCGCTATCATTTTATAATTCTACTTTCTTGTGCCAGTATCTGGTGCGAAGTCCATTTGTTTGTGTTTGTTGTCGATGTGACAAAAAAAACTTTCGGAAGCAGAAAAGTAGTTCTATTCTCTGTTCAGCCACGGTTGTAGTTTTCAAACTCAACCACAAACCTAAGGATGTCTGACAACTGAAGTGTTAGAAAAACTTGTAGGTACTAACACTTCTTATGCCCATTCTGTTTTCACTGTTTCTATAAAAAGTTGGAGGTTTTCTTTTCTGGTTTGTGTTCGTTCATTCTGTCATTATTGTGCACTGATCCCTCCGACGGTACACATGCTACCAACTACCCGCATAAGTATATTATGCAGAGAACTTATATATCAAACGGAGACAGCTTTCTTTATGAAAATTGGAAAATGGAAGCCGTATAATTTGTGTTTATGGTATAGCATTCAGCTTAACTAGATGGTACGTTCCATGTGTAAAATTGAAGAAACAATTGGGGTTACGCAACCATTCATTACGAACAGAAGCTTAGGGGGAACACCAAAAATAAAAAGGATCAATAACCGGCAACGAAAAACAAAGGAAGGTACCAACAACCTGTCCAATTTGTGAACAACTCACAATCAGCTACACTACAAACGACAGTCAAATTTGCATATTTTGCTACCAACCCGCACTGTTGCACATCTACGTAATTATGCATGTCCATCTTCGGTCGACCGTACATAATTTTTCAACCGATAACCAAAGAAAATACGAACGAGTATATTATATTATAATCATTACAAAACTTGTTGACAATTAGTTCGCCTGTTTGCTATGGACAGAAATAGAAATAGCTCACAACTATTAGTACAGCAAAACTTCTAAACGGTTACATCATTTCAATATTAGTACAGATACATAACAATTTAAGTATGGGTCCAAAGAACAAGCTTTTTGCAGATGTGTATGCGTGCACATGAAGTTCGCATTTTGCACTCAACATATACTCCAAGACGTACATTTTTTTGTAAAATGAGAATTATATGGATTAGGTTAGCATTGGATTTAAGATTTCTAGAGTCTTGACTCAAGACTCTTGAGTATCTCGAGTCCGCCATTGTACGTTGTTTAAGAACTAAATTCTCGACTAACTTTGAACTCCAGGTTTCTTTAGTCCGCATAACTGCTGGAGTCTTGAGCGAAGTATATTTCAAATTGTAGAATTGTGGTAAAGTTCCAAAACCAAACAAGTGTACCTGAATAAAATAGGTAATACATTAGACGCATAAATGGTAGCACAAATCATTCTTTTTGACGTCCTGCCCTGCATCCGTGGAGAATAGTATCATTCTCAGAAAAAATATATTGCACGAAAAAATGTTCAAGGGCAAACGCTACTTCCTCTTCTAGTATTTACTACTCATATAAACGCTGTAGGTGGATATAGAATATTAGAGAAAATTCTTCATGCTTTCAAGCCTGGCCACTTTGCCATCATCAGCGCGTCTTTGTCAAGTTGCCAGAACCAGAGAGTTTTGTGGCCTCCAATCCAACGGAAAGGCTTAAAAAATGAACTTCTCCAGCAAATGATGCAGCATGCATGCATGCATGCGTTCACGTATTGTTTTAGGGTAACAAAGTACGTAAACGAGCCATACTCTTTGTGCAAATTTTTAAGAAAAGATTCTCCAGGGAAAACTGTAAAGCATTTTAACTACAGATTGCAAACATGCGTATTTTTACGCATATGACAAAATGATATTTTCATAAGGTTGGAAAAAATTAACGCAATTTGTGAACGGTGTACTAGAATAATCGTTTCGCAGCGGGGTGTGGCACTTTTCATATACATTTCTCCTTGAGTTGCCTTTGTGGGCTTTGCAAGTCAACAAATTGGTTGAATAAAGCAGCACGCAGTGATTTACAACTTTTTCAATGAGGTTTTCCCAACTACCCAAATGTTAATGGGGAAACTTATCATTTTATGCAAGACGTAATGGGAGTTGAATGGTCTGTAATTGTGAGAATCACCACTCGCTCTCTCGATAAAAGAATATAAAATTGAGATGACTGAGCAGAAGCAGAAAACTTGGCGAACATCATTGGATCGCTTTAGCACTCCGAAGTAAGAACACGAGCGAACATGTAAAAGCTTTGAGATGTATAGCACCTGCATCTGAATATGCAACGAACGAACCTCTAAAAAAGTATGAAATTGCGTTTTCCTCCTGAAATGTGAAAGTAAAGTGGCTGAGACATTATACATTACATATTATTATAATAGTATGTGTGATGTGATGTGTGATCATATGGTAGAAAGGAGAGAAATATCCAATAGAGTTGAATATGTGTCTATATAATAGCATCTATCTGCATTGCCTCCAGACAATATTCAATTGTCCCATTTACCATTTACAGGATTAACGGGCGAGTTAATGAGGATGGAATTCTGGTAGCATGTACCAATGGGTATAAGGTTATTAAAGATAATGGCTATTTCCTTGGAACAGACCTTGCACGCGTGACGCTTACATTTTCTTCAGCAGACAGAAAAAATATGAGAAAGTCAGTATCAAGTAGCTATATCTAGCCGTGGCGATTATAACTACACAAGATTAAGAGCCTGAGCAGAAAATAAGAGAAAGTGTAAGGCAATCAATCTGGACTAAAGAAGTCTGAAGGACATATCATCGGTCATTTTCTGTTGTTATATTCGTCAAACCCAAGTTCACCTAGGGCGGACTTACTTGATGCACTTCTCTTTAAAAGGAAGCACATATAACGTTTTATCAATCTCGGAAAGAAAATCTGAACTTTCTCCAGCAACAACATGAAACGATATGAGGGGTTGTTGAAGGACTTAAAAATTTATATAATTGAGTGGGCAAACACCAATTTAACTTTTATCTCGATAAAATCTGGAATATTTCTTGACATCTTACATTCAAAATAGGATACACATAGCGTTTGAAGAAAGTTTTGAGTATTCCAATTTCAATCAAGAGAATTTCGCATTCACGATCGATTTCACTTCGTTAGCACATGTACACACAGTCAACTTAGGAGAAAGTCAAAAGACCGCTAGCGCTTCTCGTGTTATTTGGTCTCCTTCTCAAAATTGATACGAGGTGAACTCGGTTGCGGAAACCAAACACTTGTTAGTCGACGATTGGACGTGTAAAGAGAAAGAAGAAGAAGAGCAATACAGCTCTTCTCTCCTGCAACTATCTCCTGACAGAGAGAACGAGACTTTGTAGATAAAGACGTCCAGCGCGTTTCCTTTGATTTATTTCCTGAAATTGGCCTGCAAATATGACTTCAAGGATATCACATCTATCTACTTCATGACATTTCTCTGTCTACTATACATCGCTTACGACAGATATATTACTCTGATTGCATCCTGCGTGCAGTGTGCTAGGGTAGGGCTGGTGCCGTATGAAAGGTATTGTAGAAACCCTTTCAAAGATCACAACTTTCCTTTTGAGCCTTTTTCCACTTTGAAGTTGGAGAAGAACAAGCAAAAGCACAACGCATGCATGCCTTGTTACACAAGTTTCAAGTTTCAATGTTGGAAAGGACGACTTGCATAACGTATGAGTATGAAGCATGTGTGTGACGGTAAGCCGCCCACGTTTCAGCGTTTTTAGAGAGAGAACCGCAGTATGCTGAAAAAGGTTTAGGTTTAACACTCGGATATTATTGTCAGTATCAATTTTAGCAAAAATAAACTATTTCTTATAATTTTGAAGGAAGCAAGTTAAATATTGCGGAATTATGTTTTATACTTCTGATATGAGAATTTCACAAGTAAAAGTACATGTATTGTGTCGTAGCGCCTTTCCTCATTTACATAGAGAGGGCCGTAGATAGTCTAATTAGCTCTTTGAGCTGAAGCAGCTTGAGTTTTGTGCACCTTTCTGTGTACATGCATCGA